>JAQFZY010000485.1:0-26868 GCA_034696285.1 Hypogastrura burkilli | reverse complement strand
AGAATTTTTGTAATCAAGATTACTTGATTACGTAATCGTAATTTTTTGGCAGATATGCCGCATAGGATTGAATAATTCTATTTATTATCGTGAGGCGTGCGTTCGTTAACAAAGAACAGTTGTCACAATGTAGTCAAGGAATACAACAAAAACTTACCGAAAGAAAATACAACATGGGTACTATTACTATGGTTCATACGAGGACAAAACAAAACTGACCGATTACTTGCCGCATCTGGGTATATTATTTGAACGCCTTTTATACTAACGAAAATGTGACATGTTGCATTTACAAGATCACTTTTTGCCCTACAATATCCATAGTGAAGTGGGCATGCTGGGTTGGGCCGAGCCTGTTGTGTCTTAAAGCCGTATGCGAGTTTCTAGCAGCTGATTGTCGAATCTACTTCTCACGCGCGAAAATTTTCGTTCTGGAACAGTTGCTTTGGTTTTAAGAGGTGGAAAGAATAACACTAAACTATGCCACCGCAACAATATGTATACACTGTATTTACTAACACGAATTGTATTTTTATATTAGACATTTACACGCTAGGATTATATCGGTTGGTTTAAAATAGTATTAGTCGAATATTGTATTACCGATTTAATCTCTTCCTTTGACTAGCCAAACAAGCCCGCGCTAACGCGGAACGAATAACTACGTCTTCTAATTATTTCTAGCGTGCATGGGCGATGGGTGCGTTTCTTTGAGCGGGCCTGCTTATCACGATGGCCCAAGCACCCTAGACATAATTAGAAGACGTAGTTATTCGTTCCGCGTTAGCGCGGGCTTGTTTGGCTGGTTGGAATATATGTGTAGGCTACGACAGAGCAAGAGGAGGGAAAGGGACCCTTTTTTCTGTTCACGAGGTGAAGAAAATATCGTGCGGTCCTTGTCTACGGAGAACTTCGAAACTGTCTTCTCAGCCTGGCCTGCCTAGTGGAGGAGAATCCTCGGTAGAGCAGACGACGGAGTCTCACTATGATCAATCTTGGAACAAAATGCGACATTAACTTTTAGTAACGTAAATATTTTGAAAAAAGAGTTTTTTGAGTTCAGTAAAAAATATGGAACATGTAAAGTATGATGAAAGGTTGATATTTGGCTTAAATCCGAATTTTCGGATTTTCGGTCATTTCTAATACCCGGGTAATTTCAGTTCCGAATTCAATTTCAGATTACTCATCTATGCTAATAAAGTTTATTTACTTTTGAAATTTTCCAAATCCGGGCATAATTTTCTCAGAAACCGAATTTTTCTGATTTTCGGGGTCAAGTTTAACGATTGGTAACATTGCGGAATATGAATTGGGGCAGCCGATTCTTACATTTTATAGTACTTATGTACCCATTCTATAAGCTTGTTAAGTGGCGAAGCTCTAACTGAACTCCAATCCGAGATATAACGGGTCATAGTTCCAAAAATAATTCGGTGAAATATGATGGGATACTAGTTGCTCTGTAAGGAAGGCTACATCGAATGCCCGTGGAAGTAGCTTTCTGTTTAACAAATACGGGAAAAGTATACGTCGCAGACCCTTTACCTTCTTTACCAATTTCTTCATGTTAGAGCCGATTGACGGATTTTTCATGTTCAAAATACCTGAAACACGTACAATCTTACATAAAACCTGTTGTTTTAGCACGGGTTTGTTTTTGCATTATGCGCTTGTTTGCGCGCTGTATGCTTTCGATTTACGGTCAAACTTGTATTTATTAATTACTCAAGGTAAAGGGTCTGCGACGTATACTTTTCCCGTATTTGTTAAACAGAAAGCTACTTCCACGGGCATTCGATGCAGCCTTCCTTACAAAGCAACTAGTCTCCCCTCATATTTCACCGAATTATTTTTGGAACTTTGAGCCGTTATATCTCTGATTGGAGTGCAGTTACAGCTTAGCCACTTAACAAGCTCATAGAATGGGTACATAAGTAAGTACTATAAAATGTAAGAATCGGCTGCCCCAATTCATATTCCGCCATGTTACCAATAGTTAAACTTGACCTTCTGAGAAAATTATGCACGGATTTGGAAAATTTCAAAAGTAAATAAACTTTATTTGTTATTAGCATAGAGGAGTAATCTGAAATCGAATTCGGAACTGAAATTACCCGGGTATTAGAAATAACCGAAAATCCGAAAATTCGGATTTAAGCCAAATATCGACCTTTCATCATATATTAGATGTTCCATATTTTTTACTGAACTCAAAAAACACTTTTTTCACCAAATTTACGTTACTAAAAGTTAATGTCGCATTTTGTTCCAAGATTGATCACAGTGAGTCTGTCTGGCCTGGCTTCGAATACAGTTTCGCACGTGAAACTAATTACATACCTTTGACTTCCGCTTTGACGGCTGAAACTAATTTAGTAAAAACATGGACCCCCTTCAAGCTCTCATTTCCACATTGGAAATACATGGATGAACTGATGAAATTCGGCTTTAGCTGGTTACTCTGACCCGCGCCAGAAGATATTGACTCCGATTGTTGAATTGTATCTCAAATCTCAATTAGTGTCGATGATACATGATACAGAAGAGCTGTTCCTGGATGAAAATTGGGAGCTTGCGGTTCTTGTGATGAATGACGGGAGGAGGTAGATAGTACTAGTAGTAGCTAGTAGTATGGTTCTGAATCTGAATCAGAAGAGGGCTAGTACCTACTACTACCTAAATACATTGATAGCAGACTAGTAGGCATACTATCATTCCACAACAGACGAGCAGGAGATAGAGGAGACAGCACATTGAGCACATTGACGAGTACGAAAATAACAGATCTCCTAGCTTTAACTTACCACATCTGTGGGCAAGGGATGAGTAGCTTGGTGGCAGGGCTTAATAATGGGCCAAGGGTAAGGCCGTCGTTCGTAAGTCTAGCCCATCTTTGTGTCATGTACATTCTAAGGATCCCAAACAGGACTTACCTACTCTTTTCCTAAGCTACGTGCCCTTCCTCTAATAGGAGCCCGTGTGACAAGTGAGTTGAGTCATGTGGATGCATGAATGTACCTTTCCATGTTGAGCAGCAGCTGGTGCTCGCTCGGCTGGGGTCATAGATCACCAATCACCACACCCTACCCTCTACAGATTTGATGTATAGAAGATGCAGATGCCGAGAGGAGTCTATCTTTAGAACAACTCTTAACTCATCTCTGAGCACCAGCCTAATCTCATTCAATGATCATTATTTTATCTTTCTCAACCCTCCAAAACCCACTCCGCTAAGCTGTTAAAACAGTGTCTAAATTCTTATGCCGCAAAAAATAAGAATTTCTCATTCCACACTCTGATTTGGTTATTAAATATTATTCATTACAAGTATTAACGGCGTCGCCTCCGCTCCGGCTCCTGTCTTATACTTACGCACGCGACTCCGCCGGTTAGCGAGGTTGGCTCTACGTTTCAAACGGATTTGTACGAAGATGGAATTTTTTTAATTAGGTACAATGTGTACATGCAGATAAATACAAACGTCTAACATAGCAGAACGTATGAAGGTATGTCACGGAAATGTGTACTGAGCGTGATACCATATGTATCGTACATACAGATTTAGGCATTTTATAAAAGAGGCGTTTTACCAATCTACTGATTGATGTTGTACACCAGCGCACCGTTCGTGTTTTAACCGAGCGAAAAGGTCAATTGTATTCCGTAATCGAGATGTAGGAGGTACTGTAAACGTGACTCGTCAAACTTTTTGTGGTTGAATATCCGGTTAATTTTTTAATTAAGTACACCTGAGAAAAGAACGTGTGGTTCGGTGATGTATTAAAGTGATGAACAGATTCTGACCCAGGTTGTTACGAGCTATGGTGGATATAAAAGTGTAAACAATTTCCTTTAGGATTTCGAAAAATGTTAGCATAATTCTAAAAAATTCCGTTGCTAGGGGCCATGTTTTTGGCCCTTAAAGCACCGACCCCTTGATTATGGTCCAACGAAATCGTGCGTGGTCACATGCTCGATTTCTTTTTATCGACGCTCTTTTGATCGACGGCCTTTTTATCGATTTGCATAAGGACATTTGGTCGAAAGTTCCTGGAGGCAGTTCCCCGTGTATATTACGTAGATATGAATGTAGATATGAGATAGAACTTCAAAGATAGTCCTTCATCATGGATACCGGTCCTAAGCTAAATACTATACCTAGCACAAAAGACAAAAAGACATTGCAGAAATTGACGGGGAGTTATATTACCAGGACAGAGTTTCCGGAGTTACAATCTATTATCAGTGTATACACTATAGAAAAGGGTGTAAAGCACGAGATATACCTGGAAAAGACAGAATACTAGTGTTGGGGAATTAGAATGTGACAACTTTGAATCGGGACTCCGTAAAGCTTCGACAAAGAAGTACCGTGAACTTAACAAGAAATTGTGCAACATTATGGATACATACAGTACAACCGCCTTAGACCATATCGTGTATCTAGTCAGTGTCACAGTGTTTACATACATACTACACTCATACTGGGGAAAAAAAGGAAAAATAATTTTTTTGCTTGTATTTTTTACGGCTAATTTAGCTAATTTAAACTTAATTTGGTAATTCATCGTGTTCTTGCTGTCAGTGTATCTTTGTAACAAATAACATATGCCCTTTCGACCAATTGGTTTTCGATCAAAAGTACGCTCGATAAGAGTGTGACCATGGATAAAAAAAAACTCGATCATTAGTCCTCTCGATAAAAAGAAATCGATCGTATTACCTAGGACCCAACGAAATGGACCAGTATTTTGGTCATAACTTTTTGTGGGCCGAGTTTGGTGGGTGTAGGTTGAGAAATGCGACCAGGAGGGTTCCACGACATCAAACTATGTCATAATTATATAATGGTTAGCTTAATTAATTTTAATTATTATTAATTAATAATAATTAAGTAATAAGTTATATAACAAAAGTGGTTAATATATTTTATTACGAGTAGGATTCCTCCTCCCATTGAATGTAAGGGCATTAGGGAAGGAGTTGGCGCAGGATTCTAATGGAGCGGCGGACGACGACGGGAGGCGGAAGAGAGTGAGTAGTGAGCGCGCTCGCTCGCTCGGTTTCAACCCACACAACTCTACACAATCAGCAGCCGTTTCGTTTCGCACTCTAAAATGAAACCCGGAACCTCTGCGGGTGTGTGTGGGTTCTAGTGCGGCAGGCTCGAGAATTCATTTTTTTTGGGCATTATTACCAATTAACCAAGCACAAGAAACCCATAACCCAAGCAGATTGATTGTACCAGTAGTACTTAGGTATATTATTGCTCATATATGAAGCCTCGGTTTTATTGTAAATTGTATCGTTAGAGGTATTACATACATAAGTATAAGTATGTATAACGCAGTATGTTTTATGTGCATAGTAGGATCCTGGCCTGGCGGAGAAGCTCCATCAAATTAACATTCTCCTGCGCGTGGACGAGAAGTCGCTCCAAGAGAATGGGGAAAATTAGCTTTCTCCGGATTCGCATATTCTCCTCACTGCTGCTCTTGCCTCTTCAGAGTCCGTGTCATTCCCAATCCCAATTGCAGAATAACGTTGAGTTCAAGATTGTAGCCTATAGTTATGACGGAACCACTGGCAGAGGAATTTATTTAGGAAACATCTGTTCTGATTGATGATGGCTAGCTGATGGCTGATAATGTTGTGTCAACCGTCAACGTTTATATGTATATTGTATGTATGTCCTGCTTATCCAGATGTAGGCTTTGCAATACAGTTGTGTATGGCAGGTGTAAATGTGTACAACTACGTTTATGCATTTTTTTCTAAATAATTATACTCGTATTCTGAGGTTGCAGAAGTTGAGGATAGAGAATTTGGGACTTTACTCGATTTATTTTTTTTTACATTCAACAAAATGCTAACTTGATTAAACAAGTGAGCTCAATCTGAAATATAATCCAACGAACACTTAGATATTATATTATTTAACAATAACAAGCAAGAGCCAGTGGTTGGCTATGTTTTCTTGTAAGTATAGTTTTCGTCTTTATAGAGTTGTAGGTAGTAGAGTAGTAGTCTAGTAGACAAGCACACGTTTCAATAAAAAAAAATACACAATATTCATCTTCACAGTACTGAAAGTCTAGGATCATAACAATAATGAACCTTAATCGCCTCATGTACGCATGTGATCTACCTCTAATTGACTGTTTATCCTCTCAGAGGCCTGCTTTAACTAGAAGTTGATTCTGATTAGTACCCATATGGTTATTTCCCTCCGAAACCACTCTTCCCCATGACCTCTCGGCCCAAACCCATCTCTCCCCACGCTGTTAACTCAATATAGGTTCCCGCGACGCTCCTCTCCAGAAAAACCTTGGGGAGTTTACTAGTCTAGGATATAGTACGTATGTACATTAGTCTCTTATAACAACAAATCAACAGTGATCAACAGGGGGGAGTGAAGGGTGGGCAGGGATCAGGGAAGAGGGCCAGAACTCGGACTGAGACACCAACCAGAAAACACGCACGGAGAAAGAACACAAAGTACAACCCAAGTAACTTAGCAGTAACCAGTCAGGGGGAATCGGAGAAATGAGTTACTTACTCTGCTCTAGAGCTCTATGCACATGCTACCCTACATAGTAGGACACAACAATAGAAACCTAGGACCGCCTTCATCAGTCTGGAGAAGGAGTTCCAATCCGAAAACTGATCTTTCATGAGTGAGTCTGATTCAGCGTGAAGTTAGCAGAGGAGCCCTTCAATCAAACGCCGGAGAGTAACCGTAACTTCCCCTTAGTCTCCCTACTACATATTCCCCACTCTCACTTGATTAGATTCATTCCATTAGCAGTAGCATACGACTTAGTCTAGACTCATATAGGTTAGGCAACCTTCTCAAGACCGGTGAGGAAGAACCACATCAGTGTGTACTTTTTAAGGTAATTATTCCATATCGAGCTAGTGTATCCTTCTAGGCAAGTTAATTAATACGTATAATTTTTATCAATGTCTTTAGCGTAGATTATTAGTACTAGGCATAGATTATTATTATGATAGTAGCTCGTAATTAGATGAGTTATTTTGGTTTGCATTTCCTGTACCAGGCTACCTACAGCCCATATAGTGGTAGTAGTTTTAGGGATTAGGTACACGTGCATTGCATACTGCTCAAGAGAGGACTAGGACTTGTCAACAGAAGAGGACTTCTCCAACGCCTTATGGGCTGGGCCTGAGAAAATTAAGAGTATTTCTACATAATCATTAGAATAGCCCGACAGGTTTCCAGATAGGCTGCTGGGAAAAGAGTGTACATAGACTGTCTGAACGTGCCTAAGATGGCCTAAGACGAGAGAGAAAGAAAGTGTGAGGAGTAAATATCCGTGGGTTGCCATTTTCCATACGTAGCAGGGATTGACCTGTGGGTTCTACATACATAGACAGTTGGGTAGCTCAGGCTCTATCTCTGGTCTCCGTTGATCTGCTCCCGAACTTTCATGTCTACAGAGTAGTTGGATCAGAATAGAAAGTAAAGGGGACTATGCCATTATTGGCTTCACTCATTCTTCAGGCTCTACAGACTCAGGGAAGTCTCTCCCACTTTAGCAAAAAATTAGACGACAGGGGTGAGAAAGAGTTCCTACTCCGCCCTCGGAGATTTAATACATACCTTGATAATGAGAAGGGCAAATCCGAGAAGAGAGTTAATGAGCATAGCGATTCTCAAAATTGGACTGAAGGAATGAGTAGAGGAGCGAAGTAGTCGGGAGAACTGGCACACGCACATCGCTAGGCTGGACCAACGTCTTTCCTAATTCCGTAGCGGTGGTGGGGAGAGGGAGTTGGAAGCGGGATCATGTACTAATAGAGCCACTCTGTGAGCCCGGTGTGCTGGTTGAGCCCCTTCTCCAGTTTAACAGGCCTACGGAATGGCTCAACCAGCTCTAAGGTGTACTCATGGAGTCTTGTTGCGCAGATATCAGGATAGCCAAAATCTACTTTCGTCGTAGGAATCTCCTTGAAAACTTAGTGGAACGTCAGACGATGTTCACTATGCCTATGATTAGGTAGTACTACCTACCCTTCGCCTAGTCTACCTACTAATTTACGTAACCTTAATAAAATGGTGACTAAGAGCACCAAGACTCGAGACTTGGTCTAGCCCTACGAGCACGCCTCTCGACCTCTAACTAGAATTACCAAGAGTAACTAGCACTATTCAACATACGTATCATAGATAGTTCCAGCCCGGGGACTCAATCTCCGAGACTGCCAGCTGACAAGTGCCCCCAATCTCCTGCCTCATTTTGAGGCCTGACTCATGCATGGGCCTGTCCCAGACGAGCATCTTGACGATCTACACGGGAGCACGGGAGAAACTGGGGGTTCCGGACCATTGAAGAGCTCTTTTTCTGACTAAAGCTGAGTGTCGACGAGAGGGGGCTCGGAGAGGAGGCCCCCCACTCCGAGCTCTGCTCCTTGAACACTGTACAAAGTGACTGGGCCTCTCCTGGAGGGGGCGGGGAAGTAAGCGTGGCTGGTGGGCCGGGTTCCACGGGGCTCCGCTCAGTAGTTTGGCAGTGATAGAAGAGTTGTGGATGGGGTGGGCCAAGGAAGGCGAGTAGGCCAGGAGTGGAGATGGAGTCTATTATGAGAGGGGGAGGAAAGGCCTGCCGACTGTCGAGCAATTATGGGATAGTATTGGGAAAGAGCACTGCTCGTAGGCCTAGTTGGGATCCTATTGCGTCTGAGGGGGCGGGGGAGGGAGGGGCAGGGAGGGGCGGGAGGAGTACTAGACGGCCGTCTCCGTATGACTCCGAGAGGAGAGGCGCTCGAACTCTGGGACCGAGACTTCGTAGGGGTAATTATCTGCATATTCGATTGAGGAAGTTTGTGACAGTCGCTTGCTCAGTGAGGCTTGTTTCTGAAGCACGGCTGCAATGGATGGATTACTGCGCTCCCCAAACCGAGTGTCCAAGCCCTGCCGAAACGCATTAACTACTCGAATCTGGAAAGAGGGGGGTCAAATAGAGGGGATTCTGTTAGTCGAGGTCCCGGGACTCTGATTGTTACACCAGGACACAACAGAGCTGATTTACCTCGGTCGGCTTCCCTTTCTTTTGTGTTTCCCCAATCAGTTGCATCCTTGCAGCCTACCAATTGCAAAAATTACATTTGGCGACCCCACGCTTTTATGAATTTAAAATAGTACACGTTTACAAAACAAAGAAAATAGTAAATGTGAAAACACTTAGATCATAAAGTATGAATGGCTTAAAAAATCACACCCAGCCACTCGGTCAGCCAAACATGCCGTATTATAAATCAGCTCTGTTGAATATCACTAATGCGACAGCTGAAATAGTGAAAATTGAACAAGACAGCCAGCCACTTCTCATGCAGTCCCTCCAATCAATCACTGGCTCACTGAGCAGGCTTTCAGCCCTTATACCCGAAATTGTCACTGAGAAGTGGTAAGCTGGAGGAGAAGTCTCTGGACCAGAAATACTCAAATGACAGTCGGCAATAGCAAACGCCTTATGTGCTGACATCACATCAAGAAACCAGTGTGACTTTCAGAAACAAAGAACGGCGAACGGTAACACTTAAAATACTTGATCAAACATTACAGACTTGTCCATGCATTGGGAGACTGGATCGCAGAATAATGGAACCAAAAGCAGAGAAAATGAATATAGAAGAAAGGCCTATCATCACACTGTCACACTCAGGTGTTTGAAGGCTGTAGGCCAACGGAAAGTTTGGAAACAGAACATAACATGCAGTCCTACTGTGGTGTCCTGGACCTTAACCCTCCGTCTACTTTCTATATCTCTTCTATGGTGGACGAACTCTGTGGTCCTTCTAAATGACTTTCCACTTATTTTCTCCTTTCCCTCCAGGTACTCTTTTGGTGCTCTTGAGTCCCTTCCGGAGCCTCCATGAACGAAAGTACCTGCCTGATTCTAACTACGGTTCCCATTAAAAACAAAGGGTGGTCATATTTAGGAATATTAACACTATACTTTCACCTGTTCTCCTTTCTCCTCATCTCCACCAACTTTCGGACAGCGTTACTCCAACCTGAAGGACGTTCTGATTCTACTAGTGCCTAGCGTACTATACAACACTACCACTCTCTACTCAGTCCCTCCTTCTCAGGAATAGACATATGGGGAGGGGGGGGGGAGATGAGTAGTACAACACACGAGAGTATTTAGGGAGAATGGGCACGCTAAGGGAGAAAGGGCAGATCAGATGATGGACTCGAGCTACTTTAGAAGGCCTCAATAAACTGTATTTGGACTGTGTAGGAACATGAAAATAAATTATTCGGATGGAGAGTACGGAGCTTGGCTTTAGTCGGAAAGTGTTAGAGGAGGGTGAAAGTCTGTATGGTGAAAGTGGGAGGGATAAGCAAGCTTAGAACTGCTCCTATTTGAGCTACAGGGAGAAGCGTACTGGACACCCGCTTTAGTGTCCGAACTAGGCTAAGCCCAAGGTTGGACTGGTGGTGGTGGGATGGGGTGTACGAACTACTTTCCTGTTGTCTAGGAAATACTGAGGTGTGGATGATGGATATGGTTGAATTTCGAGTCAGTTTCTACACTCAACCAACACACAGATGCTACACAATGTTGCAACACACATGTTCTGGGTGTGTCTTAGAAGCTAGTATAATGCCATCAGCTACTTCAGCTAAGACTACGGCAAAGAAAGTACTCTCTCTTGGTGACTAGACTATTGGTATGGACTATTGGGAAGTGGAGTCTCTCCGAGACCCAGCACTACAAGGCCTACTTGACCTCGACTAAAGGGAAAGCTTGTACTAGTACACTACGACGTTGATTAATGTGTGATTCTATAAAATAAACGTTAAAACAGAATGGTTGGCAACGGACGGAGGACTGTGAATCAAAGTATGTCTAGAAAACGAAAGTTCATAGGTAACTATGGTGCAGTACGGAACAGAATAAACAAGGACTCGAGACGGATCCAACCTCCCAAATCAAGACAGACTGTACAAATCAATCACGGTTCACGGCGAAAAGGATGTTTCCTGTAGTCCGAACTGTAATTAACTTTATGTGGTCCAACGACTTCTCTCATTTCTTTGGAAGCACAACGAGCTGACATGCGATGCCATTAAGTAAATACATTTAATACATATAGCTAAAATAACAATAGTATAATAGTGCAGAAAAGGCATTTCCTACAACCCTACGTTATATTGTACTAGCAGACGATTATTTAAATTACGTAATGCTTAGTAGTGCGTTATTCCTCGCCCGGTTTTAGTATTTCAGTTGAACGATTCAGGCCGCTGGGGGTCTAATCTGGGGAAATGGGCAGCTGAGTAGTCCCAGCTGTACTATTTAGTTATTACTCTCTCGTAAAAGAACTTTAAGAGGGTCTGACCTTGTTAGGGGAATGCATGTTAAAAGAAGCCCGGAACTAGAGAACAGTTAACGTGACAAGCACATTTATTCCTAACATTTCGTCAGGTTTCTTTTTTGAAAGGTTCGACGAAGTCCAGGGACTGGATACAATCTGTACGTATGTATAGAAAAGCTTGTGCGGCTGAAGAGAACTAGGACATAGTAAGAAGCAGTCCACAATTTCTAGCCATGATAGCGACCATACGAAAATATACATCTAGAACCACTAAGATAGTAAGATAGCAGCCAGTACACCAAGCATAGTGTAGTCTTAGCAGGACGTCTAAATTCGTATTTTGACGTCTAATGCTGAGAACCGAGGTGAGAATTAGGACGAGTTCCTGAATACTCAAGAGGTTCTTTTACTACGCATACTGTTAAACCAAAAGATACCCAAGCTGTTTCTGAGGACTAGGCAAACATGCAGCTACTGATTTACTACGGTAAAAAAAAAGGAGCAGTACGATGATGGGCAGATAACATCAAGATGTATAATAAAATATTTGAAGCATCAAAAGGAGGCTTACAGCTTGATCTGTGGAGCTCTTGCTGTAGGGTACCGGGATCAATCTCTCTTGCAACTCACCGCCAATGACCTTTCACACCAAAGGGCAGTGCGGTGAGACATGAGTGATATAGAGCTTTACAAAGTAACACAATGTAAGGGGCATTCGGAGAGGGAGGAGGAGGAAGGGTTAGACGTCTAGGTTGGCTAGGGGGAGGCAGGGCTAGGATCAAGGCCTTCCCTCCGGGGAAAGGACACTCAGGGATTCTCAATGACTCTTCCTCTGTTACCTTCCCCAATTACTTCTCACCAAATAGAGGCCTAGCCTTGGCCTCTACGTCATGCCAATCACTACCTCCACGCAAAGGTCCGAGACCAGGCACTCACGGTCACCCATCTTATCCAACCCATGTCTCTCCAAACTCAATTGTGCCTCAGATACAGAGTATGGGGCCCTACGCTAAGTCTGGAGTGACGACGGGCTAGAGGGAAAGTTCCTTTGCCACATTGTCTCTGAGTCACCGGGAGCTCAGGTGTAATCGTGTCAGGGTAGACGAGAGTTAGACCTGGGCCTAGTCTAACCATGGATGCCGACACAAGGTCGGAAAGAAATGACAGGAAGAAAGAAGAAGTGGGTTATCAAAACTAAGTGAGTATCACTAGACAAACAAACATTGAGGGAACAGGCAGACATAGTAGTCCCACTCACGCATCCACACGAGAGGGTGATTGAGCTCTGGGATGGCTTGTCAGTAGGCCTGGTCCACGTGGGACCATCCTCCTTAGATGGCTCTGAGTAGACCCATTAGACAAGTACTGAGCTGGGACTGACTGCTCACAAGCTAATCCGAGAGCTCAACCAGCCTCCGAACATAGTCACGCTGGGGAAGGGTCAGAACTCTAGACTCCTCGCGCCTTCACAGAATTAAAAAATAAGAGTATCTGCGAGAGTGTGGAAAGTTCCACTTCTTCTGTATCATTGGCCAAAGAGCGAAGGAGGGATGAAGGTAATGAGGACTAAATGTAAAACGTATAAATTAATGTGATCTTATAGTAAGGCTTATAATAAACTATGTACTACTACATTTATTATCTGTCTCCGAATTGATGTACTATAAATGTATTCGTTTCCTGTTAATAGAAACTGTTACTGAGATCCGAGCCCATGTGATATTAACTCTTAGAGGGATGATTTCACGATTGTTCTTCCAAGCACTTAACTACTATGTAGAGTAAATGTAGCATGGGGTTCTAGAAGTCATGACTGCGAGTGTAACCAAAGGAAGCGACAACGCGACAAGTAGGTCCCCTTCCATTGAGTTTTCCCACATTTGGAGGCCGACAAAACCCAAAGCAGTGAGCTCAGCACCCAAATAATCAAACTAATAGCCTGCACCATAAAAAGTTTGCTACTCTATTTTAGAACCCAACATTGAGCCACCGAAAACATACCACTCCACCACGCAAAACCACCAACTTCCATTACGGGCGACTGAAAGTCAGATGCGTAACTAAAAGTACTCAAACCACTAGGAGTGGGCGGGAAACGCGTATTTGGTACTCAACAATCGAAAGCGATGAAGTGAGAAGCAGGGGCATGCAGAAGATTTAGTGGGATTCGTTTCGCTGTGCGTCCATTCCATTATTGCATTGAGAAGAAGGTGCTGAACTGAATGTCCAAAGAGAGTGGCGTGTTTGGACAGATAGGAGTCAATAGGAGGGACACGCCCGGCCGTGACGAGCGCACAGTTTCTACGAGACTCAGCATGCACTAGAACAGGGCAGGGGTCACATTGAAGATGAGAGAATGAGCACCTTTGACATTGTGGGGAGTCAGTTGAAGATTCTGGAACCCCCGGTAGTTGATCTCTGAGCCTGTGGAGCTTGACCCAGGTGCAAAGAGGAGGCAGGGTCTAGTTAGGCGGGCACAGAAAGGGCGTGGTCATGAGCTAAGGGTTGAAGGAAGACACAGGAAGAAAAATAAGATGAGCGGCCTCTCCCCACTTCCACCCATACCCCGTAAATGAAAGGCATTGGGACGAATGGAGGGGACTGCTATTCCGGGAGTCTGAGGTCTTAGATGCTGGTCTCATGGACCAGCTCTGGGAGCTCTGGGAGCATCGTCCGACTCATGTGTCGATGTGGACTCAGAGTTCTCTGGCCAGACGTCTCATTGGAGGACCACCGGACACCCCGCCGCTCATCCGGCCCAAATCTCAGGCCTGGATTCCCACTCGGCTTCAGGATCTCCGTGAGAGGAGAGGGGGTTTTTGTGGGGTCTTCGTCAATGTAGCTTATGTCGGACATGGGTCGGGTGCCGGGATGACTCCGGGAGCTTCGGAGACTGTGTAAACTGTGGAGACTATGGACTGATCGCTTCTCTTCCATGTCTTCCAAAGTTGACTTGAAGGCCCTGATCACTCTTAGCTGTAAACATAGGATATTGGGAGAGAGAGGCATGAGGATAGGCTTCTCTCATTCACTCCAATCTGCCCTCCTCCTCTTATTCCGCTCCCTATTCTACCCTGTCTGCCCTGACCCAGGGTCGCTCCTTCAAAACTTTCAACAAGCTCAACAAAACGGAACAAAATCAAGGTTTTCTTAATGAACTCGTAACAACGAAATTGTGAGAGAATCAGAAAAATCGAGTAAACAAAACCAAAATGCTACAGAGAACTTAAATCTTGCAACACGGTCTGAGAAGTGCTACACTCGTATTCAAAACGGTGTCTCTGGCTCGTAATCAAATAAAGGTATACTTTAAACTTTCTCTTACCAAAAGCGTCTTGCCATCATTCAACACAAACCCACATCATGCAACCTTTCCCGTAAGCTTCCCCGCGCTCCACACTTTTCATTCAATAACAGGCCGCTTTGGACTCGAAGGAGTTGCCTCTACTCCATCTCTCCCTTTACAACGTTATTTTCAGTTCATGGGATCTCCAAAGATCCGAGGCCAATCTTAAGAAGGAAGGGGCTTGATCAGGCTCAATTGCTCAGGAGTCATTAGTGGACCAGAAATTAAGTCTCAGAACCCAGCAGATAGCACAATCATCCTTCGAAAATAAGTATTTTTACTCTACTAACTGCAGAATGATAAGTTGACGGAGAAGAGAGAGAGGCGGAAACGAGATGTACAATGAATGGGACGAAGAGGAATCCGGATATCCAAATGAATGGAACGGATCAGCTGCATATAAATGAAAGTTGGACAAGCTATGTAGGAAGAAGTTCTGGAAAACGGAGAAGAAAGGTAGAACCCAGAAAGAGAGTCTATAGAGTCGGAAGGGGAACTACATATACACCAAGAAAGTCATGACTTGTACCATGATCCCATGCAATTGTCAAGGGTGACCGAGGAGGAGCCATATCAGATTAAGAGACTGGTTGTGAGTGCGGGGCTGGAAAATCTGTCGGTGACAAGAGTGGACTCACTCATACTCACACATAACACTACTAACGGAAGTAGAGTCCGAGGCAGTCAGATTGAGTACGAGCGGATGCGGATGGTATGAAGTAGGCGAGTCTGAAGCACCACCATACCAGGACTTTCTCCAAAGTAAAAGGGTTCACTAAATGCGTGAATCTTGAGCTTCTTCGGACAGACACTACAGTACTACAGTTGGTGGTGGTCCTAGTAGAGTGTGAAGAAGTAAGAGAGCTCATGCAAGTAGAGCATGCGTAGAAAGCATTCCGTGTTGGCATGCTTCGAAGGAAAAGAAGCTGGGAAGCCAGAATGGGACCCTTGTCCAGGTTAGACAGTGGTGGGGGGGATGAGGGGGTAGAACAGCACTTGCTTGAGAGGGTAGTTCAGAGACACGAGCAAACGGACAGCCGGGCCTTGGAGCTTACTCTAGGGCACTCCTGATTAGCTCCACAAGAATCCATCACGAGGATCTCGAAAATAAACACAAAGTCAGTCACCCCTGGGAGGCAAGACTGAGCGAGTGGAGAGAGAAGGGAGGGGAAAACGTACTCTTGGTCTCCATATAAAGCATTGGGTCTGTATCTGTCCAGGCAGGGCCTAGTCGCCTAGTGGGGCCCGTCCCTCACCTGAGTTAGTGACAGGTGGGAGAGGTGCGGGACCTAGGAAGCGCTAGGCCTGGCTACCCTTTTAGTTCTGATGATGACATGGCCTGACGCTTGTATGCGGTCAAGACTACCGAACCTGGAAGTAAGATTGAGCGGTAAGATGAGGGGGGAAGGAGTGATTTGCGTGAGTCTCTCGACTACCTCGACAAGTGTGCTATTCTGATGAGCGGAAATTCAGGCAATGCTCAATATAGGAAGTGAGTATTCACGGACAAAGAGGAAAAGAGAGAGAAGAATTTTGCGGTATTCTAATAACATACAAACTATAAGAGTAGGTAGTACAGAAAGAAGTGACAGATGAGAAGGCGAGTCTCTTTCGGAAGAGAACACTCACGTAAGTCTAGAGTCAGAAAACAAGAGGGAAAGTAGCACAAGAAGGGCTCGTTGAGTGCCAACGAGCTCATGGATGTCCACCCACTGTTCCTGCCTCCCCTTTTGTAGACACAGTGGGAGACATCATTGAGAGACCTCCACGGCCAATGAGACTGAGGGATCTGGACAAGATAGGACTAAGGAATCTTGCAGGGTAATGGCTATCAAAGGAAGACTGCCCCGTTTAAGCTCATCAAAACCCATGTCAGCTAACCAACACCATTACATCAAACCTTTCTTTCACAAGGGACACCAGTAGCTTGCGCGATTCATACGAACCAAGGATTGTAGAGCCAGAAAACGAATTTTAACTTTCCCCAGTTCAAAAGGATGGCCTATGGCCTAGAGGCTCGACTAAACGCATGGAGTTTCCAGCATTCTCTGGTTCCGCAATTTGAGCTTTCAACACAAAAACCCTTTTGTCAAAGGTGAAAGTTAACTCTTAAAACTTTATTTGAAACAAGGATTCGAAACCTCAGCGAATTAGTTCGTTACGAACTTAAGAATTTTTAATGTCTTACAAATACCGTTGTCGCTAATTCATCTGCGTTTACTTGAAAGTAGAAGTTATAATCAACTTACGCTATTCAACCAAAGACCACTACTCGGTCTCCGACATTATCAACCTCCGTTTCTTTTTAAACAAATGATTCAACAACTACGCATGGAGGGGAAAGGAACTAAAAATAATTAAGTAATAGAGCCCATACGTGTAATGCTAGTGCATAAAATACAAGTAATGTGAATTCATCCAGTAATACGAGAAGCAATAAATATAAACAAATCCAACCAAGCAATCAAGCACATTAGTTTCACTTTATTTTATAGGAAAAAAGGAAAACAGTAATATACTTAATTGAGTTCATTTACAAGGAATTTGACTAAGCTGCATTGGGAATTTGGTATGCTATAGGGTAGGGTTGGCTGCTTGCAGTGGGATCTTGTTAGGGCGGTTATAAAGGTTAGCTATGTTAGGCTGGTTACGTTATCAGCAACCACAGAAGGGTTAATACTCGTTAACGTTAACGTTTTGGCAATCATTATATCCCCGATTTGGTTGATCAGCCACCGCCCACTATAATTTTGACTTGGTATGAGGAAGGAAAGATTTAGGTGGCGTGAGGTGGGCGTGCATTAGATGCACCCGGTGGAGCGGGAGGTGCACCTCCGGCAGGTTGCGCGCTAGCAGGACTTGGGAGAGCTTGGTTAGAGGACGCGCGTGGAGGAGTAGTGATTACTGGTGAGTGAGGAGGGGAGCCAGGATTAGCGTCAGGATCCTCAGTGGAACTTTCGGCTGTGTGGGAGTAAGATACGAGAGTTAGGAACGGTAGTTAGTGTGCGAGAGGGTTAGAATATTTGTAAGGACCGAAGTAATGGGCTAGACAAATCAACACACAAAACTGAGTCCACCAAGCATGCCAGGAACAGAATATTCTAAAGCAATACCACAGCAAAATAAACTACAAACCAAATGTTTAGGTTAGTTCGGGAACAGGCCAACTCAAGAGAGGGAAGGAGTTGCTGAATCATCGGGTGGTAACTCGAGTATTCAAAACTGGTCTATACAGTTTTACAAACGAAATTGCTGGTCATTAAGAAACTGAAAACTGAAAACTGAAATCTCATTACGCGCAGGGTTACTTGGCTACAGAGCAGCGGGACTGGATCAAGTTTTGTTTGAACATTGTCTACCTGAGTCTGTAATCGTGTTAACCCACGAATCCAGAGAATCTGCCCAGTACTACGTCTTTTCTCGGCATCTAAGTCATAGCCATCCTCACCAAGGGGAACTCCACTAGTATATTGTTCAGGATGGCCATGTCCCCATCTGCAAGAAGGCAAGTCTTATTGTTTTTAGGAAACGGCTAAAATGTTAAATCCTTCTCAAAAGAGATTCAAACTTACGACAGAGTTTTCGGAAGTCTGCGAGTGGGAATAGTTGTTATTATTTGGGCCCAAATCAGGGCGCCACAACCAAATGCCAAGCACCAGAGCCATTCAACAAGGCCGAGGCGTGTAGTTGAGAAGGCACGACCACCGAAGAAAATAATTAGAACCTGTATTAATTGAATTAGAATCAGCCCAGGGAACCTCAATCAAACGTTCTAAAAAAATAGTGAGATGATTAGAAAAGAGACGTTGAATATTTCGAACAGTAGCTGGCTCATGGGAATGTTCTGATTATAAAGATCATTGGAACGTCATTGATGTGTGCAATGTTGCCAGTTCAATTTACATTAAAATTCAGTCTTCCTAAACTCTTTTCAACATACAATAGTATTTTAGCATTTTACTTGCGAGACGGCAGTGAGGATCCAAATTATGTAGTAAATCGGGTTGGTGAAGATTCCTCTAAAGACATTCCTTTGACCATGAATCTTACGAGCATTGATTTCATTGAAGAGAGTCATCATAACAAAGGTATTGAAAATCATTGTCAGGTGAAGAGAAGGTTCAGCCATATCAGACCCATCATCAAAATCAAATAATTGAGGACCTACAAGGTTCAAGCAAGGCATTGCTATAAATCAAACTCATTCCATATTAAGTCATTAGAGTTAAGCATATCGATGGTGATAACTAAATGTCGTAAGTTCCAAATGATTTGGAAACCGGAAATGTCGTATCTGATTCGAGTGGCTCAAATGTTGTAACTCAAATTTTACGAAAAAATATTTCGATGTCAAAAAATCAGAAAAAAATCATTGCACATGCCTGTAAAATGTCGTATCTCATGTCCATCCCTATAAGATACTATTGCACGGAATTCAAATGTTGTATTTTAGCCGATTACAAAAATTGGTAACGAAAATACGGAGATTGGAATGATAATTAGATTACTAATTACCCATAAATGTGTTTAAGCTGCCTCCAGAAAACTAGCGAATTTGAGTTACGACTTAAGACATTTGAAGAAATTTAAACATTTCACACATACGACATTTCCGGTTTTCAAATCATTTGGACCTTACGACATTTAGTTCTATCACCCTCGATATGGTATAACCGAATCCCTTACCAGCATAGAGAAGGGTGAAAATAACAGCAAGCTGATAAACCGCCTGACCAAGAATGTTTTTCATCATCGTACGAGATATCAAAGGTTTGGTTCGTCCGTATGGTTTTCTCAACAGGAGATCTGGAGTGGGTAATTCTGTGGCTAAGGCAAGTGACGCCAGGGTGTCCATAATAAGATTCACCCACAACATTTGTACAGCCTATCATTCAGTAAATGTCATAAGGTTAGCACCAGTGTCAAAATGTATAACTAGTACAGCAACCTAAAAGTCAAACTTAAGCTTACCTTAAGAGGACTGCTGTTAACTGAGCAAGCACCAATGAAGGCCACTAGGACAGCGACTACATTTACCGTGAGCTGAAACTGGAGGAACTTTGCAATGCTGTCGTAAACATTACGCCCCCATAGAACGGCTTTGACAATACTCGAAAAATTATCATCTGTCAAAATAATGTCCGAAGCTTCCTTAGCCACGTCAGTACCGGCAATTCCCTAATTTGTAAAAAAAAAGTGGCCGGTGAATATCTGATTTCCAATACTCTCTTAGCGTCTTAATATGATTACCATAGCAAATCCAACGTCAGCCTTCTTCAAAGCTGGACCGTCATTCGTACCGTCCCCAGTTACGGCGACTACTTCACGATTTTCACTTATCTACAATTTATCCAGAAAATTATGTTTGTAATTCCAGTAACTGATATTAATGTAATGTACTCGTACCTTTGAATCAATAATCCCTTTGACGAGTGTGTATTTGTCCGTAGGAGAAGAGCGCGCCAAGACTCTTAGCTTTGGCCAAACTTTGTCCAGAAGGCTCTGCTGAACCTCACCGCTAGCATCCCGAATTCTTTGATTAAACTCCTTTCCTTCCAAAATGAGGAATTCGTCTCCAGCACGAACAATTCCGCACTTTTGGGCAATAGATCTAGCCGTGTTCACATTGTCTCCTGTTACCATTCGTACAGTGATTCCAGCACGCTGACATTTTCGGATCGCGTCAGGTACCTCAGGTCGAACGGGATCCTCAATCCCAACAATGCATAGACATGTCAAGTTGGCAACAATACCGTTTTCATCTTCCCAATTCGGTTCTCCGTCACAACGAATCTGGAGTATTTCAAAGATATCACGGATAAGGCCACGCCCACCGCATGTTGACCAATCAATTACAGGTAAGATCTTATCCGTTATCCGGAATACGGACGAGGGGGAAATTTTCTTGCTTATAAAGAAGGACCCACCTCGTTCTCAGCAGGATTTCCCGGAACAAAATCTTTATAGGCAACCGATATAGTTCGCAGACCATCACAAGCCATCGGCTCAATCACATCAGTTACCAATTTGTCTTGCATTTCCTTTGTAAACTTTTCCAAAGTGCCTCCCTTTCCAATAATGAATGAACACCTACACGGGATAGTACAGAAGAATCGTTAGAACACATTTCCCGCTTTTTCAAAAACATGGGACGCAGCATTAAAGAGATATAACTTAAAGCACTCAAATAAAGATATTTTGGAAACTCTGAAATCTACTGGGTGCCTCATGTAATTCTAAGAAAATAATACTTACTTCTTCATTATTATTTCAGAAGCTCCCTTGGTAAAGAGACGGTAGCCACCACCTGGGCGTGGAATAACAGTGCTCATTGATTTTCTGACAGAGTTAAACGTATAGACTCGCGTGAACGACTCCTCCGGAATTTTTTCGCGGATTTCCATATAATCTTTTCCTATATCTCGGACGAATCCCAGAAGAGCACATTCTGTCTTGTTGCCGACCTGTTTGGGTAACTCTCCAGGAGCCTCCGGTGGCTAATATGGAACATTACGTGTTAAAACTTTATTATTTTTACCCTCTAAAGTGACAATTGATTCCTGCGGTAGCATACCAAGCATCGTGAAGTATAAGCGGAGTTAATCGAAATTGACTGAATTAGAGTTTCCCCAAGTTGATTCGGGAAGTCTGAGAATTTCGGCGTTGTCTTATTTATCTTCCCCATTAAATAGGACTGGACAACCGTCATCCGGTTTGTCGTAAGGGTTCCAGTTTTGTCAGAGCAAATTGCAGTTGCATTACCCATTGTTTCGCACGCGTCCAAATGACGAACCAAATTGTTGTCTTTCATCATTTTCTTAACACAAACACGGGTAAGATAAACTTTAAATACAGTAATAATAATTCACCCTGGATTTTAATAATATGCAACGTTGAAGATTACCTTGACTGAATAAGCTAATGATAGCGTCACAGCTAAAGGAAGACCCTCTGGAACTGCTACAACCAACACGGTAATACCAGTAATGATGAATGAGACGAATTTTTGAGCGTGGTGCATAGAAATCGATTCGCCCTGTGTATAGTACGTCTGAATACTGAATTTGACCACCATGATCACCACGGTAAGAACAGCGATTCCAGTACCTGTTCCAAATTAGAGAAAGTATTACTAAGTTTTTTCTACGTAAACGGTACGTTAGAAGGGAGAAACTATGCCGTACCTCCATATCCAATTTGAATGGCCAGTTTAGTAAGTTTTGCTTGAAGTACTGACTTTTCGTGTTTTTCGGCCGCATGTACAGCTTCCTTTTCTTCCGGCTCCTCCTCTGGAATTGGAGGAATTTGCCGGCCATCTTGAACAGTAGCGTGACTGTTCGAAACGACCGGTGGTGTACCGGCTGGTGGAATTCCTTGCTCAACATCCTTGGGCTTCGGTTTTTTGCCTTTAAAAAACAATTAAATAAAAGCTTAAGACGTACATACGTAACATGAAAGAATTTTCAGACAATGTAGATTGGACCATATTCATAAGAATAGAAACTTCGAACGGGTGCTTACTTTTCTCCTTCTTTTCCTTGGCTTTTTGATCTTCCACCTCTTCAGCGGCAGCACCCAACAAGGCGAAAATAATGCCAGATTGAGAATTGATTCCAACAGCGGTCACAACCATTTTCCCGCTTCCTTCCATCACGTGAGTTCCTGTGTAGAGGGAATTACACACAAGATATAAACCCAGATGACGAATTTCAGCAAATACTTTGCTTACACGTTACACAGAATGACAGATGACTAAGAGCTAAGTACCTGATAAAATCATCGGGTCTCCTGACTCACTCTTCTTGACATGATCGGACTCCCCGGTGAGTGAAGATTCGTCGATCTTCAAGTCGTTGCTTTGTAGGAGAATACCGTCAGCAGGGAGTAAGTCTCCGTACTTCACCTGTTTTCAGTTCATGAAAAGAAAGTTACTAATAAGCTGCAGTCCTTTATTTACTATTTCTGAGCTGGAATAGGGTTTACCTGGCAAATGTCCCCCGTAACAATTTCAGTAACAGGGATCTGATGTACCGCTCCACCTCGAATCACAGTGAAGTTGTGTTCCTTCTCTATCCGAGACTGCAATCCTCTGAACTGTCGCTCCTTGGTGAAATCGTTGAACGCGGTAACCACTACCACGAGACAAACGGAGAACAGAATGGCAACACTGTCAATCCATCCATATGACTCGTCCTCCCCACTTTCCAAGTCCTCGACGTTTGCAGTGTACGTAATTAGCCATAAAGTTAAAGAAACAAGTGCAGCAACTTGTAGGATAATTAAGGTGACATCCTGTACAGCCTCCCACATCAGCTGAAAGAACGTTTTAGGAGGCTTCGGAGGAATCACATTCGCTCCGAAAACTTGTCGCCGAAGCTCGAATTCAGCTGGATCATTTGGTAAGCCTGTTAGAAGATAAAGGTGATTATGCTAGGCTCTCGAGAATTGCTTTACTCAATGTCCAAATGTTTTGAGAAAATAAATACCGTCAACTGCAGATGAGCACAGAAGTTTGCACACTTCTTGAACCCCTCCCAATTCAGCCACCTTTTCCTGGGCCTCATTCCCACGAAGCTCCATTAACTCCCGAATCTCCTTGATGGTGATCCCAAATTGATGGGTAGCTTCCATTTTGCTTGGTTTGTCTTAAATCCCAACGTTAACTAACAAGTTCTGCTAATTAACTTATCCGTAGATTAGGCGTTCCCGTCTCGGACAACCCTCCGAAGGCCTTCAGTGGCACAAGAATTCTGTAATAAAAAACGCTGTACTTGAATCTATGCTAACACGCAACAATGTATTGTTGATTTTATGGGCTACAGAACAAAATTAGGGACTACTACTTATTTTCATTTAAAAAAAAACTTTTAAAAAATGACAGAGGTCAAATTGCAGTGGCTCTAATAACAAATTACATGGGAGAAAGTGAGAGCAAGTGCCAGACGAGAAGGGGAAAATTTGCAAACAACGTAGTCAACAATATGTACGGGTACTTGATGCGGTTGCTAAAGCGGCCAAATGTAAGCATGAAATGTTCTTGAACAAAAACAGCACATTTCTCAAGGTTCGAGTGAAAAAGAGAAAAGGTGCTTGGTTCAGGTTCCCCCTTGCATCATTATACTTACCACAGACCAACTGGATCTCAGATTCTAAAATTAGGGAGGATATTTTTGGAATGGGATTCACCTTCTCAAATACCGATGGAGTGAATGAGAGTTAGGGGCTGAGAAACAGAAGCACCATCAGAATATAACCATTTCACTGAACCATTCATGACAATGAGTGGCTGGGCTCCCATCCTGTCATTCTTCCACACTAAACATTTGACTACAGTAACCCCACTCCGAACTGCCCAGAAGATCCTTATCATACATTCAGTGTGACCAGACTCGATTTCCTTCCGAGTTACGTACTGAGATCAGCCATTAACCCTCTCTATGGGCCGTGTAGTGTCAGGGAGAAGGTGACCAAGGGCTCCCGTTACTGCTCTACAGCTTTCTGTAATGAAAGGCCATTTGTAAGGGCTAGGAGAGACTGACAGACTCCAGACTTAAAACTTGTATGGAAGCAGGAAGAACTATACTCTTGGGTTGACATCGTGCCAATTCCTTCCTCCGCACAGTAACATCGATCCACAGCTCGGCGCATGAAAGTCGGAACCTCGGAAAAGGGCAGGGACGTCTAGCCTAGATCCAGAAGACATACCTGCCCTCACTTCCTAGCCCCAGATATGAAACTTGAACCATAGAAACCTAATTAATCATCCTATAGATACCTGCCTCTGACCGATCCCACGGCATAGAGCAAGTCACGGAATAGTGACTACCTAATTTTCAAAAAACAAATTGTGGATCGGTCAAATGAAATAGGCGAATTCTAAATATAGTATGAAATCGAATTGAACCAATTGGAGAAGTTGGCTGGGAACCGTTTTAGGTACCTAAGGATTTCCGGGAAGAGCTGCAGTTTGGGTTCGAGGAGGCCCCAGACCCCAGAGGTTTCATTTTGGTGCGGAGATCATACTACTGTATAACCACTATAACCAGTCCTTATGTTCCTTTCTTAGACGACTCAAACTCCCACAATGCAGACCTAGGCGCGTTTTCTGGGCTTCCAAGAAATTCCTGCGTGAAGCCAGTCAGGTCTTCTCTCCTTTTTGCACATTGATCGTAAGCTAGCAGCAGTTGCCCTCTACAAAGGAATCAATAGACGGCGTCTTCCTTCTATTCCACACTTTCCTTATTTCCACAACTTCCCAGTTTGCTCTACTCCAGTCTGCTACAACACGTACTCTTACTACCCGGCCCCTAGTTACAATGTTAGGGCCAGGAACGCGCCCGCTCCTAATCTCGACAAAACGTGCAGAAATAGGAATTTTTATCCAAAACTTAATACAATGTTAAGCTCTACCTAGCCCTTGGTACGCAGAAATCTATCACGAGCTTAACGAGTCCGTAGGCAATGCAGTTGCACACGTACAAATGCACATCCGAATTCTCGCCTATCACCTATGGACTAAATATCAACTTAAATACCTGCTTGGGAATATATGTGTGAAATTGGCATGCCTATAAATTCTCACAACATCAATAATATTAACATAATCAATTCTAAATTACTAAATTCCACACTGAGTTGGTTCAGATCTAGGCACCTTTGGTTTCTAGGGCCCTCGACCCTTGGAAGCCTAACATTTTAATATTACGTAAAAGAACAAGTATTAATTTGGTACTGCTTACTGTTGTAGAAGAATGACGACCTTGGCTAACACTGAGAAACTACTAGTTATTGCATTTTCACTCTTTCACCATTATCGGATCCTCATCTTTGTCAAAAAATGGCGATGACTTCCATAAAAGACATGGGACCGTATGCTAGTATCTAGTATGCATGGCATTGAACATTGCTACATAGTTATTACATACATACATATCTATACTACGTAACTTTCACTTTCCTTTTCTCTGACTTTCTCCCACCTCAAAATCCCAAGCTACTCCTAACCAGCGCCCGGGTACGGATCCAGAGAACCAGTAACCTTTCTCCCGAAGACTCGTCCACTATTTATTCGATATTTAGCGTGAAGTATTTAAAAAAAATAATAATTCTACGACAAACCTAAAATATTTAATTTGCTTGTGTTCCTCCTACACTTATATTGTATGTGTACACTATGTATTGTACACACACGACTTGTATTTAGTACTTCATGCTGCACATCTTCTCGTAGAAGAAACTTGAACTGAAGGAAAAGCTACAGTTCAGTGGAAATCGTTATTTGTACTCACAACTCACAACTGCCGCCCTAACCTAACCTACATATAGTGCAATCTAATAACAGTAACATTGCCCACTGTATGATACCACGGATATAAAAATGAATTTAATTTTTTTTTTAATTGCTTTATTGCTTTTAAAACATTTTTTTTTAAATGTTCTATATCAATAGATTGGCACACTGAAGTGGGGTATTATCCTCTCTATTATGCACGTTAAAACCTCCGTCCGTCGATGTTATTCGTTCTGTAATTGGTCGGTAGCGGAAACGGGGAGGACTAATGACCTGATCAACTTCCAGAAAGCTGCCAGTGTTTACTAAACAATAATAACAAAGGGTCACTCCGCCGCCGGTCTTCAGTCTCTGATAGCAAGAAACAATTTGTGCGTATAGGAATTATGTTTTTGTCACAGTCGCAGGTAATACGATGGAAATGCCCAGAAAATGTGATTGTTAGTTATGAACTCCTATGTTACGTACCAGAACTGCGGTGTTGCGCACCAGAATTTCTGGTGCCGGGCACGCTAGTAATTTATGATTACGTCATAGTTCATAGCTATATGAAACTCGCACAAACAATTATAAGCGTGTTCTACAGTTCAGAGTTGCATGTACAACAGCCAACAAGCAAGTCCCCGCCCTTACGCGGATTCAACAACTAAATTTTCCAAAGATTTCTAGGCTACACGCACCATTGGCGTAAAATAATTGAAACTGAGATATGATGGTACGTGTAGGCTAGAAATATTTGGAAAATGTAGTTGCTGAACCACATTAATGCCGGGGCTTGTTGGCTAGTAAAAAAAAAAAGTACCCCTTTTAAAGGCCAGACCGATTTGGAGAAAATCATCTTTTCCAGCCATCCACGAGTATGCTCGTGAAACGAAAATGC
>JAQFZY010000484.1:0-26882 GCA_034696285.1 Hypogastrura burkilli | reverse complement strand
TTAAAATGGTGAGAGCAGGAGAGATGCCTCAAGTGCTGTAATTCCATCATCTCGATGCCTTCCTACTTCCTCCGCTGGTAATTGAATGGGAATGCGAAAAGAAATGTAATATGTAATTAAGTTTAGGGCTCAGTATGAAGAGGATTCTTTTTCCATTAGTTTAGCAGGATTCCCGTGGAATTTCATTTTTGCTTCTTAGTATCAAAATTCTAGCCTCTGAACCGAAGGCTTGTTCCGTGAGTTTGATGTAATAATGGCACGCCTGAAAGAAATATGGGGTTTCAAGCAATATTGCAAGTTGAAGTGGTAGGTAAATATAGCTTATCAGGTCTAAGTAATCTTCATGTAGTACTGAATTAAACTAATTTAATGTTCTTAGATTATATTACAAAAATCAAAAAATATTAATACCGCTGAATACTATTATTTTTAGGAGAAACATAAATATCCTTGACTATCTACGCCTGACTTTTGAAATCACAGCGACTACCACACTGAAAACAGCTAAAGACTCGGTTCAATCATATGCATATATACTCCCATCCTTTGAGAAGGAGCTCTGGTTCCCGGAAACGGGGAAATTCCCCCACCTGTAACCTCCGTCTCCCCTATTAGGAAGACTGGGAAATTTTCTGGAGCCAGGATTCCTGGATAAATTAAAAATTAGGTTCTTGTAATCTATTACCTCCCTGTCCTCATTTCAGCCTTTTAGGCCTGACAGGGATGATTAATGAGGAAGACGTATGTATTCAGCCCCGGCAGACAGCCATACCTCTCCCTTGACTTTCTCCACGGAATCGTTCGCCTGAATACATTTCAATTCCTGCCCGTCCCCAACGAGAAAGACTACTTTGGTCTTGGTCCTCTTCCCAGTGTAGATGTAGACATATGTGCGTACTACGAATCCGAGCAGGAGCCGGTTCTTTTGTGTGGTTGGCCTTTCTCCACACTTTGTGCCCGGGCCGAGGCGGAAAGTTCCTCCGCCCTCCCTTTGATCAAATTTCATTACCAGACGTATTGGTTACAAATTGGGCTCCTGTTTCAAAGGGAAACGGCATTGATCGGTTCTTGGGAAACAAAAAAATACTATTTGAAGGTATTATTAGGAATTGGGAACTTGAGATTTGGGATTCAAAGAGGGGGCCCCTGAGCTTCCTGTCCCGGGCCTCTACAGATCAGTAAGGAGTAAGGAGGCTCGAAGTGGGTCTCAATTCAGATCAGACGTCATGGAGCTATTAGTTTAATTTTGGAGTGGCGTGCCTTGGGCTCAAAATAAAGTGAATTACGATTCGATGGATCGACGGATTGCTGGCCTCAGGTTGGAAACGTTTATACGGGTTAGAGCGAATGGATTCATTTAATGGTCCTGGTTTATGTTCTCTTGGCTAATATATATATAGATACATTTCCTTTTACCTATTTTTTTTTTATTAAATATATTTTTTTGCGGAGCAATTGATACAGCTCTGTGTATATTACATTAGAGCCTTAGATTTGTGCTTTACTAACGCTAATCTTCATGGACCATGAATAAATAAATATCTGTTTTTTAGATTAAACGCTTTAGATATAATTATACTTTTTTAAACGACATGTCGCATTTGATTCCTTGCTACCTAAAGTCGTCACTCACTCCAACATGCGTCAGAGCTGCCATGCATGGAACTATTGGGTAGGCCGAATATAGATGAATGGCGGATGGTGGAAAAATAGAATTTTATAAACAAAGATCAGAGTGCCAATGCCAAGTCCCTTTGAAGTAGAGTTCTCGGCTTGACAATGGGCCCCGTGCATTAGGCCGGCTCCTCCCTCCCCAACCTATTTCTACTCTCTCCCTCCAGACCAGGACTTAAATTCAAAGGACCTTTGTAATGAAAAGTGGGAAGATAAGTCGAGGACGGGGAAAAAGTTGTTTTTATTTCCAGCCCATAACCTCTCACCTTTCCCCAGCTTGGGTGTGCCGAGGTGGTGAGAATCCAAAGAATTGAGTTTACTCTGGCAAAAGGGACCTCTTGGCCAAGAGAACAAATCCAACTCGGATTTCGTTATGTAACCTAATCGAAGATAAGGCGTTCCGAACTCCTGTGCAGTACTAGAATAATGTAGTACTGTATGTACTACGTGAATTCAGAATCAAAGGAAACCCGAAGCCTTCGGTAGTATAGTAGTTCAGTACTGTTTACTCCCCGCCCTCCGATGTGGGTTTGAGTTCTGTTCTGACGAGACTTGGGCTCTGAAATATGTTTGCCAAACTTGTGGAGGTAGGTATTGGAATATGCATGGCTCAATTTGTGTGTGTAGGCGTTTTAAAGGGATAGCTCTGACTCGGGCTTCAAAGGAGACAGTAATCTTTGAGGTTGAGGTAAATCAGGTTGATTTAGTAGTTGTGATTTTGAAAGCATTTCTATGTATGGTTGTGGAGGCAGTAGCCCAGCTCGAAAAAGGTTCCTAAACTTGTGGTAGGTATAGTATTACGGTGGGGATGAAGATTATTTAGGAATTTGTAACTCTGGATAGTCGAATTCAATTTACAACAAAAAACTTTGTATTTTGAAATCCATTATTTTACTCTTTCTGAATATGCGGCTCTAAAGCAGAATTATATGCTATTTGCTATTATTTCTATGTAATGTTGAACAACTCCGTTTGGGAACAAGCATACTTTAAAAGTGTTGGTTCAGCCCTTTAGCTGGACATGAAGTAGGTACCAGAAAGTTCGACACAATAATATTGGCGTGTCCTTGGGACAAGCTGTGCTTTAAATTACTATTGTAAAAATCCAGCTAAACTTTGAATAGGTTCCTAATTTTAAGGACCCGAGTATTGCATAAATCTTGAAACCGCTTTAACTTTCCTCGTGAAAATGGACTAAAGCGGAGCCTGAGCCCAGAGCTCCTTTCAAGAGTTTCCAAAGCTCAAAGTTTATTTTGTGCCCAAGTTCCCCCTTGAGCTGTCACTCATCTCACTAATTATTCCACTTTCACTTCTAGGGGACTCCATATTTATTACATATTGCATGTAGGCTCCCGAATCTCAAAGTTTGGGAAAAGTTAAACCTAAAAATAAGTTCCCTTAGTTGGGAACCAGAACCTGTATGCTTATGACGTGGATTGTAAGCTAAAACGCCCTCACTTGTTCCCTAATAATAACATAAATTTGAATAGCTATAGAAATCAGGTTCTTATGATAGAGAACGTTGGCACATGTTTGGGATACATACATAGTTTCCCAACGTGCAGATCTCCGGGCCGCGGATCCTATTTTCTTTTAATTTCCTGTTGTCTCCCATCCTTCTCATTAATTTTAAGAGTCTGGAAGAAAACCAAAACTCTGGCCGGTCCTCCGATTATTACTACGGATAAGGGTCGTTTCGTATTTTGTACTGAGATGTTCCAGGATAGGTATTAAGGACATTACAATAAATTGGTGGGAGGCCTGGCGAAGCTTTCGTTCATTAGGGATGGTCTGGTCGGTGGTTCTGGGCTAAAGTGAGTCTCAAGACTCAATTTGGGAAGATAAGAGGATTTAAGCCGCCCTCTCACACTCAATAAGATTCATTAGAGGCAGCGAGGCCGATCCAAGACCGCTAGGTTTAGGTTAGCCTATTCCGCTTATTCCTACCACTACTAAACCAGGATTCTCTCCGGCATACTTTGCTAAGGATTCGGATGGTGGTTCAACTTGATTCCCATGAGCGTCATTGGGAGGTCCTTTATACGAATTGAGGCTGAGGTTCAGAGCTCGTAAACTTGCGACTTTCTCCAAGGGAAACCTGGGCGGAAGTACTTAGTACTTCGTATGGTCGAATCGTATCAAGCATAACGCCATGCAAAATATAGAAAATGGCGCGAAAGGCAATAATTATGACTTAACAATATAATTTAGGTTCTGGTCCGTCGTTACCAACGATTGTTTGACATTTAATTCCCATGTTTTGATGAGGTTGACGTTGGCAAGTTCGACGTGGTAAGGGCGTTAGGCATCACTACACAGATCTGTCCTACACGACGTGTTCACCCGAAATGCGGTATCATTATGTATTGAATATCTATTCAACATGTTCGAATTCCAATATACGGATTTGGATCCCGATCCCATATAACTTTTACTCAATTTTCTCGGCACCCGGAGTTGCGAAACACCACGCCGTACTAGCTCATAATTAAAACGGGATGGTCTGTTTGAATAAGTTAAGTATAATAGATACCATACCCAGTGTCTTCCTAATTTGCAGATCACAGGTGAGGGGTTCAGCGAAGGACTCTTTAGGAGGAAGCTTCGGTTCTCACCTGTGGACTCAGCCCACATGTGAACATGATTCTGTACTCGATCCTCTCGATCCTCCTAATCCTCCTCAGCCCCCTCATCGTCCTCAGCAACGTCCTGATCCTCAGCGCCTGGGTCCGGTTCAAGCGGCTCCGGACGCCCTCCAACATCCTGATCGTGTCCCTCTCTTCGGCCGACCTTGGCCTCGGCCTCCTCCTCCCCTCCTCCGTGGCCATTGACCTCAGCCTCTCCCCTCTCCTCCTCCCCCACGAGGACTCCAACTCCTCCGTCCCCTTTGAGCCGACCCCTGACCCCGTCTGCCCCGCCTCCTTCTCCTGCCTCCACCTGGCCCTCCTCCTCACCTTCTCCTCGGCCGCCCTCCTCTCCATCTCCTCCATTGCCCTGGACCGGTTCCTCTCTGTGGGCCAGCCCCTCCGCTACAACCACTTCGTGACCATGTCCCATGTCCAGAAGTTCATTCTGGCCGCCTGGGCCTACTCAGTCCTCGTCCCAGTCCTGCCGCTCCTGGTCCTGGGCGTCTTCGAGCCCGAAGTCCTCATCCTCTTCGTGAGCCTCCTGGTCTACGTGCCGGCCCTGAGTGCGGCCGGAGTGAGCTACGGCTACATCTATGTGATTGCCCGGAGTCATGCCCGGGCCATTTACTCCGTGGAGATATCACTCAATCATAGTCGGCTCCTGGAAATGAGTGACATGGCCTCCACCGTGACCCATCATGGGGGTCAGAATAGGTACGGACTCACGCTGGCCCTCCTACTGGCGGCCCTCCTGTGCTGGGTCCCGGTCCAGGTCTGTGCGGCAGTTGACGTGTGGGCGGGGAGCGGGATCCTAGAGGCCCATCACTGGCGGCTCCTGGCCGTCCTTCCTATCGTCTCTACCTGTCTCCTTAATCCCTGGCTCTATGCCTATCGGTCATCAGAGGTAAGGGGGACCAGAGTACATTTAGTGGGACGGGAAGGGATTAGGAGTTATGATTGTCGGGGGCACTTAGTCGGGCTAAGCTCGGGGCATTAACAACTTTCTCTCCAAGTTTAGTCCAAGAGTAAAAGTTACTCAGGTCCTCACCACGTTTTCACATAAGAGGCTATAACGTCTCTCTTTTCACATAGTTCATATTCAAAGTCCGTAGATAAACGAATTTTGGGATTGATGGTGAAAAGGGTATAGTGTTGCGCGACTGGTTCTGTTTTGCATATTTCTACATGCAGGCATCGTACATGGTGTGAATAATGATCGTGCTCATGCATGACTGCAGTGTGCGTCCTCCCTTAATTGTTGATACCAACTTCAGGGCAGGCATTGTAAACACCAAATGTACACACATATCAAATTACAAGGACCAGATCGTTTGTAATCGCTTCCTTTGTAAGTAGTAAACAGTCATGTAAGCTCTAGCTGTAGTTATAAGCGCTCCGATTACATGCACTTAGTGGGAATAATCAATTTAAAGACTTAGCTTTTACAGCCCTTCATGCATTGACAGAATTACAGACAGAACAGATTACACACTTTTCCTAAACTGTTCTAGACTCAATTTGACCTAAAATAGTTTACTCTAACTTCCTAAACACGCTTTTAAATAGCTGTACCGTAATGGCCTGATATTTGTAAGTTTACTGTAGCATTTGTACACCGGCTTTAAAATACAATAGTAGATACTCTGACCACTCGTAGATATTGAGGGAGTTGTACTGTTTTGCTGGAATGACTTAGTGATCAGTTGTTGCAAGAATATGAATGTGACCAGAAATTCTGTATTATTGAATAGTTTAAATATTTCCATAGATCCCCTTCAGTGGGAGTTTCTCCGTACAAAATACAATTAGCTCACATATACCTCGATCTAAGTACCGAGTCTCGCGTCTTCTCCTGCCCTCTTATTAATGCTCTCAGCCCTAGTTTCTAATTCAAATCAGAGCATAATCAAAGAGCCGAGGTTCCTGGAAGCCCAAACCACAGCTCTTCCTCCGCTCCGTCCCTATTCTAGGGCTTCAAGGCCCAAGGAAGCCTTGGCTTGCCTCTGCCTCCTAATAAGTTTAGGAGCCCGAAAAGTCGTAATCCGAGCCCATTCATGCATACTTTCTCCTCCTCCTATCTCTCTCTCTATTATTATTATGCCAATCTTGGACGTGGCCCTGCTCTGACGTGATAATAATTCTCGGAGAAATCTCCCAGCACCAACAAGGCAGGGCCGACCTTCTAATCTCCCGGTGGCAGTATTAGAGGGCTGGCAGGGGGGAGAAAGTTCAAGCGAAAGCCAACCAAGTTGAGGTCTGTTCTGCTCTATTAATTAATTGAGAGTCCTGTTCCTTCCCTATATCAATAGGTCCGCCTGGCCGTGATTCGGATCCTGGACGGGATCCTCTGCCGCCTCACCGGCCGCCCCACCTCCTACCCCATTTTCTACGGGCATCATCCCAAGGGCGGGGCGGAAATGACGTCCTGCGGATCCAACGTCCGCCTCCTCGCCATTTCCCCCACGCAGACGACGGTGGGCTGCAGTCATAGTCATAGTCCGAGTAGGAATAATAGCAATGTGGGCGTCGGGAACGGGACGCTGGGAGAGAATCTAAACAATGGGTTTCCCAAGCTGAGTAATGGCCTCAGCCCGCCGAGTCCCAATCTCAGCCTCGACCAGCGGAACCTACACTTCCTCATCTGTGACTACCAGGTCTCAACCCTCTAATGTGATATCCCTCCCAATGGGAATTCAAACGACTTATTATTAGGGCATCTGAAGATAATGCTGAAAAATCCTGATTTTTGTTTAAAAAAATTACCTTTATCTACCCCTTTTGTTTAAACTAACTGTTAGCCAGAAGTCTTCAATTTTTTTAATTAACCACCTGTATAGAAATACATGGCTCCTCATGAGCTCGTCAACTTGAATGTCTGTACGCATTAATAATGTATGCAGCTACAGTAGAATTAGATATTTAGCTTTAATTATATTATTTAGCTAGTAGTTGTAACTTGTCAGCTTAGATTCAACGTATTTACGAAGTGTTCGGTTGTCTATTTAGGAGTCCCGTGAAAGTACCTGTATGCATCAATGAGGGTAAGAACTACATGTCAGTGTCTGGAGTTGGTGTTCCTGAATATTTACTAATTTTCATTCGAAGTATTAACTTAGTAATGGATTTGAAAATCAGGAAAAAATCCAGCATATTTTGCTCTGGTCGACGTCTACAGAAATATCCGATAATGGTTGGTTATATTCTATTGTATTCGTATTTATTGTCCCTTTAGGTAAAATTTGAGATGAGAGTAAATGAGTTTATTCTGTTACAAATCACATCACCACACACCTCACAGATCACAGGTTCTTTAATTTAGGATTCCGCCGATGAGTATGTTTTTTCGTTTTGTATTTATATCATCACTTTCAGATATTCAGCTTCTATAAATTCCCGCATCGGCAAGATCGAGAGTCTGGCCCTATATGTACAAATGTACCAGATACCGAGGATCGGAAAGGGAGCCCAACTTTCATGGCCACATACGCGGCTTTTGCTTGAGGCTGACTTATGTACCATGCATAACATTTCAAACTCAAACTTTATGTCTATCCGGATTCGGATAGCGACAAAGGTTCCTTGCATGAGCCAAGCCCATGCATGGTCAAATACTGAAATTGGAGCCTTGATTTCCTTTGATTCAAGTACTAAGTCAGGGCATCCAATAATGGCCTGGAGTGATGAACGGACTTTCCCTAATGGGGCTGCCCAACGTGTGGTGAACTGAAAGTATTCTGTATCAATATCCCGTGGCTTTGATTAGCCAAAACTTTCAGTTCACGTACATTTGAGTATGTAATATGTACAACTGTAATGTTCGTTCATAAATGACGTTTACGCCTAATTCGGCAACAAGTTTCAGTCCGTATTGATTTAGGTGCCTCTCTTACCCAAACACACGCAACAGGGTTTCAGAAACGTGTAATTTAATGAAGTATCGCAAAAGTACCCCGGGACTTCGGGTCAATGTCAGCACCGCTTTCTCCTCATGTAACTAGCTTACAAATAATAGTAAAAGTATAAAGCCTGTTGTCATCATTCAACCGTAATAATTTCGCTCAAGAAAAGAGCTGGACAGGCACTTTTACTATTTGGGGCGTATGGGCTGTATTCTGTATCTACTGTGTATAACCTATGAATAGGACCACTATACTACAATAGGGTCTATTCCTGGTCAATCTAGTACGTGACTAGGATCTTGAGAGCCTGGATCTGGATCTTTGATAAAGTAAAAGGACTAGTTCCATTACCAACTTCCGACCCATCCGCCCACACCCGGAGAGATCTGATTGATCTGTCATCTCAATCTTACTCTTCAGCTCTCATCAACCGAACCGTTTATAGGGCCTACTACAGGATAATAATATATTGGACCACTGTATCTAATATTCAGAAACGCGATAGCTCCTTTGTCATCCTTTATGAAAACCTGAGGTTATGTAGACTTCACATACAGCTTAGCGATTACGTAATTTTGAATTACAGTTACGATTTCAGCGTCATCCTCACCCGTCAGTGTCAACATCCGTTTAGGTAACTCCGATTCGGTTATAAAAGTTAATGAAGACCTTCGTCGGTCGTTCATGTCTTTAATTACGTTTACAATATATAGATTTGTTCGGAAGTGAAGTATTAAATATACCGACAGCTTTTATTTCAGGTTTAGGAGCCAGGACGATAGAAATGTGGTCGTTGAAACTTGTCCTTGCGTCTCCTAATGCTTCTTGGCTGCTGTTGAGCCGGAGTGCATGCGTAGCTGGAATCTCCCAATTTGCTACAAGTCTGACCCACATTGCATGGAAAGCACCGTGGCGTGGTTAGGATCTTTATGCACTGCCCAGGCTCAATTTTACACCTATTTGTAGGGGTTATTTAGCATTACAACATGCAAACTATAGAAATCGATAATGTTCATTTCTATGTGTCATAAATAGTGTAAAAAGTTTTGTATTTCTCACCAGTCTTCCTTGTCGCAGTTTGGTTCGGCAAACGGGACTAAATGGTTGATAAATAGTTTTATCTTTTAGTTAAAAGGCACATTGGTGGATACAGCTATTTCTAACATGAAAGACAGGCACCTTTTATTTTAAGACTTCCAAAAAATTGTACTAAATATTTAAGTACAAAAATGTATGTTTAAAAAATATGTACCTTTACATTCGCAGAAGTACGTAGAATTTGCAGCCCGATATTTGCAAGTTCCGCCGTTCTTGCAAGCATTCTCCCCATCAAGTTGGCATGGATCATTTTGCCTTATCAGAATGCACCGTTAAAATTGAACTGTTCTCAAAAGTGGGCCAGCGGCTAACCTACCCACAGAACGAGCCGAAATATCCCGGTCTGCACTTGCAGAAGTACGTCCCGTCCTCGGCAGAATGACACGTTCCACCGTTTTCGCACCGGTGCTTTCCCTCTTGGCCCTGACACGGATCTTTGAGCGTACAAAGGGACCCAGCGTAGGGGGCCATGCCTGGTTAGAAAAATAACTATGGAATATTCTACCATACACAATCACAGATCACAACATTTCATTAAAAGTTACAGCTACAAAAACAAGACGATCCATCCAAAGAGCGAGATTTGGACCCATGAACGCACTTGAGACTTGAGCATGAGTAATCCTCTATGCTGCAGTCGTTCCCTGGAATATGGAATAAGTACCATAAAAAGGTTTCCTGATCCTGGCGGAAGCCATTATAACACCTGCTTCTTTAAGTAGCAACATGTTTTATGCGGATTACTAATTATTTATGGACAACTTCAAACCTCACTAAGTCTCATTTATGGGTCAAAGGGGATCCAATGATTACCTGACCAGGACCCCGTGCATTTACACTGGAAGGAATCTGCCGTAGAATTGACGCACACACCCCCGTTCCAGCAACTGTGCCTGTACTTTGTTAGGCAGAAGTCCTCCTTGTCCTTTAGTTGCCTGCCCAGAGATACAGCGTGGGTCTTTTTGACCAGGACGACCCGGCCATAGTGCCGTTGATACTGGGCCAAGCACTCTGGGCATCTTTTCTCGCAGTTCCGACCCCTACTTAAAAAATAGAGGAATTCCAGGTTCATGCTGCAATTGGAAATGATAACTGGATCCATTACCTGTAACCGACTGGGCACTTGCAGACATAGTTGTTCCCAATACTCTCGCATCGACCTCCATTCTCACATGGAGAGCTGGAGCAGGCCTTGAGGAACTCACAACGCTGCCCATGGAAATTCGAATCACAGACACAATGGGCCAGGTCATCCCGGAGCCGCTCACAGTAGCCGTTGATGCAGGTCAAACCGTCGAGCTGACATGGGTCACGATGCTGACAGTATGTTCCTGCGTTCACACTGTTATTAACCTTGGTTGGTATTGAATAATATAGGAAATCCTGGCATATAGAAAATATCTGCCGACTTCGAGACCAGTCCAAATTGACACGCTATGATTCACACCCACAGTACGTAATGTATTTTACGAATCCCTATCCCTACCCATGTAGCCTCTGGGACAGTAGCACTTAATCGTGACTTCTTCCTGCTGGTTGACACAAGTTCCATCGTTGAGGCACTTCCCCGCAAATATGCTTGAGCAAAAGTCCTTGAACTCGCAGGATTTCCCTAGAAAGTAAAACAGTGGTCAATGTAACAGGGAACACTGTATGTCTGTCACATGTCAGGTGAGAGACTGCCAACCTGCGTATCCCTTGGGACAAAGGCACTTGAAGTCATGTTGCTCCTGGAGGCTGAGGCAGGTCCCGCCATTAGAACAGGTTGTATAGAAACAGTACTCCCGGAGCTCACAGGTTGGGCCGAAGTATGGGGAAGGACAACTGCACTTGGCATCCAGATTATTGAGCCTAATACAGGAGCCACCGTTCTGACAAACGACTCCGTCCAGGAGGCAGGGGTCACGGGTCTGGCAAATGTCACCCGAAAAACCTACGCAGGCGTGTAAAGGGACCCAATCAAATAATGCACCATCTGCGGAGTTATCTCCAAATCAAATATTTTATCTTTATGCATCCTGTATTAAGTTCGAACACCCGAATTTTGGAAATTTGAAATTGGCCGAATGCTCCTCTAATTATAACCGAACTCTAATTTTAGTACAGAGTGACAATATCTTAGTTTCAAATTAGCAACTTTGGACGGTGCTTTGGATACCATAAGGACATTGGCAGGATGATCCCAGTCCGTCAGCCGACACTTTACAGAATCCCTGATTCCTACAAGGACTGTTGGAACAAGGTCGTTTCATGGAACAGGTCTCCCCAACAAAGCTTTCGGGACAAATGCATCTTCCGATTCGGCTGTTCAGGCGCTCGCACTTCCCTCCGTTCAGGCACTGAATGTTCTGAAGAATGCAGGGATCTCGCTCTGATAAAAAATCGAATTTATTTAGTAAATATGAATTATGCGTCATATACTCTGGAAGATTATCAAACCTTGGCATCTTGATCCAAAGAATCCTGGAGCGCAGGCACAGAGAAATCCATCCAGGTCAGTGGTACAACTTCCAGCGTTTTGGCAGGGAGACTTCAGGTAGCAGGCATTGTGGTACTGGCAATATTCTCCTACGAAATAGACGGAATCCAATTAACATAATTCATAATCAACCTCAATCTGCGTGCCTACCTATATAGAGAACGTATATTTTACCAGTGAATTCAGGCTCACAGACGCATTTAGACTCAAAATTGGTCTTCCGGACACATCTTGCAAAATTGAGGCACTTGTTATCGAGGATGCAAGGATCTCGCTCCTCACATTGTGAGCCATCAAAGCTGAAACGTATTGGGATCAACTATCGTAATAACCTACGGTCACTAGCCACATATTTTTGACCTACCCATCAAAACAATGACACCTGTAGTTATTCCTAAGCCGCTCACAGCTTCCGGCCTGACAGGGATTCTGGGAGCAGGCATCTACGTACTCACAGGCGAGTCCATGATACCCTTCTTCAAGTTCGAAATAATCCATAGTGTTAAGAAATCGAACTTTAATGGAATTGTCAATGGAATTTTTTGCTTACGAACCCAAGCAGTAGCAACTGTGTAGTTCATCCGTGAGCCTGGAACAGATCCCGCCGTTCTGACAGTTATTCTCAAAAAAGCATGGGTTCCTAAATACAGGGAATCATCTATATATTTTTTTAAAATACAACATATACATACCACCCGTTATGGATCTAATTATGTATCCTTAAGTAAAAACTTCTTGTTATCGAAAGATTAAAGAAGCAATTGACTCCTAAGTGCGTCATTCAAGAAATTTAACGGACATTCCGCCCATTACTCACCTTTTGTCGCACTCTTCTCCGAAGTATCCATTTTCAGTGCATTCGCAATGGTAAGGAAGCTCGGTCCCATTTAGAAACTCACTGCAAGTCCCGTTGTTTTTGCAAGGTTGGCTCAGGCAGCTGGTATCCTTCGGAAGGTCAGTTTGGCTTTGACAGTAGTTGCAGCAGAGGAGAGATAAGAAAACTACGGTCAGAATCTGCTGATGATACTGATACGTTGAAGTAAAAAGCATTTCGATTTTCGATATTAATTCAAGTGAAACCTGAGTAAAGTTGCAATTCATCCCGCACAACTTTAACCTGAACTTTAATTTAAGACGTAGATCCTATCCTGAATGCTCAGAGCAAGCGTTCTATTCCAAATAAAATGTACAAAAAATATTCAGCGCTTCCAGATACGTATAATATAACTTATCTGTTATATTGAGTCCTGGTGAGTTAGTCCATTAAAAACCTGTCTTTTGTTTATTTATATTCACTGATATGAATACGTATTTCCTGCAATTCATCTAATTCAATTGAAGCACGGATTGAAGAAACAGACGGTATGACAACTTTATCCGCGAAAATATGCTTAGTACTGTACTTGCTAGTATAGTACTTCGCTTTTGTCGAATAAATGTACAATATGTACCTTATTGTTCTTTTCACTTTAAGCAATTTTTTTTAACAATTCGTTTTATGTTTATACTGTACTGTAGAGTTTTCGTTTTTGTTAAATAAATTATTTACTGGACAGGAAGAACTAAAGCATTCCAAATGTTATGCACCTGTATTTAGGATTGATATCGTAATAATGTCTCTAAATGTTTTATGTAGTTCTTTGAAGTATTGTTTCAACTACTACTTTCTATTTACGAAAATTATTCAAATTAGTTGGAGGCCCTAAACAGATTTAAAGACTACGTTTGGTTGACTTTTGGTCGTTTGTCCAGAAACAGAAACCCATTCATAGTCGATTTCAAAGTGCCCCAATTGTTACGAAGCCGGGAACAGTTCATAATTCCAAATATTTCACACATGTTCGTCACAATCACAAGTCTTAAGTTTTTGTTTTCAACACCTATGACCTACAACCTCCTACAACCTACAGTTGACAGTATATTTTCCTGTGCTTTTGTTATTAGTTTCTTAGTTTATCTCCTTAATCTAGGGTCATAAGTGATTACTAAGTTTTGTCTTCGCAAAGCTCCTCGCCATACATTTTATTGATTAAGGTGATTTAGTCAAGTTTTGTGAAAACTAGGAATATGTAAGTTCAAGTTCATCTTTCCTTCCCCATTCCCCTTTTAGTTTTATTACGTTTATTCCATACCCAAGGTTCCTTGGCAACAGGATTGAGGTTAGGTCATTGGGGTCAATGAACCTAACATTACAATTAAGTATTTAATTTGTCAGTGAGCGGAATGTCATGTATTACTTGATACTTGGTGGAATTAATTATCAATTATAGACTTGAAACCTTTTTATTATATCCGAGGCCTCAGCGATGAAGGCAAATAAGAATCAGATAAAGTAAAGAGGCGTCGGCTGCAAAAAAAAAGAAGCTTTTTATAGAGCTCTAGAATTAATTCCACCAACATAGCACCAACCGTATGTATTGCTTGTGTCATTGTTTAATGTTGGTGGAAATAAATGATAGAACCAGAACCAATAAAACCGACTGAAATCCGAGGCCTCAGCGATAAGAGCAAATCCGATAACTTAGGAGGCCTCGGATTTGAGAATCCTAACTTATCGGATTTGCTCTTATCGCTGAGCTGAGGCCTCGGATTTGAGAAGCGGGTTTATTGGTTCGATCATTATTTCCACCAAGAGTAGTCATAGTACTTACCTGACTTTACGTTATCTAACCTCAACTTGCATCTGCATATACTCTAGATCTACATAGATCTAGACTCATAGACTCGAATTCTTAATATCTATTTAAAAATATCTACAACAATCACGTTGGGTGATACTATGTAACTTTTACATAATAGTTGTCGTTTGAGTGGATTATTTTATTCTGTATGCGTTTGATGTACGAGGTACGAGTTATTATGATCAATTATTATCGCCGCACAATGACACTTACTAATATTTATTACTAAATACGTACCAGGTCGTAGGTGAAAGTGCGTATCATGCGTACATACGATAGCCACTACCAGAATTTATGTAACTGAACAAAAATGTGTTGAGTTGCAGGCGGGGCAGCACATTGTTGAAACAGATACTCCGTAGTTTGGGGAGCCAGGCGTGGTGTCATAATCAGCTACCGATCCTTTCAATCTCAAGATTCTACAGTTTATATCCCAAGTATTACATCAATCCGATCTATCTCCCGATTGAGAGGCAGAAGCTTGCTGAGGCCGACGAGCTAAAAAAGTTAGCATATATTCCAATCCTGCCAGCATCAAACGATAGCAATGCCTCTGTATGGCATGACCCAATGGTCACCAAGTTCACAAATTATCTCATGAGGAAAGGATTCAAGGAATTGGCGAGATATCTTGTGGACAAGGTAATGAACGTTGGGCATTACGAAAAACTATTATGTACTTATAGATTATAAACAGCAGGTCGTTATAATTTTACTGTAACTATCATAACTTCAGTTTCAGTTGCATTTTATCATGTGAAAAGTCAATCTTCTATTGCAGACATTTGAAACTATTAAGACGATCCAGCTAGAGAAGTACTACAAAACCACAGATCCCGTTGAGAGAGAAAAGATTATTATCAATCCGTACGCGATTTTTCATGCAGCCCTGACTAACACGAAACCGTTTTTAGAAACTACCCCAGTAAAACGTGGTGGTACGTCGTACCAGGTCCCCGTACCGGTCAGAGAGCAGAGACAAGTCTTCTTGGCCATGAACTGGCTGATAGAAGCCGGTTCGGACAAGGACGACGAAATGAGATTCTACAAAAAAATGGCCTATGAGCTGCTTGAGGCTGCGAATAATACGGTACGACTAAGCATAATTATTAACAAAAGTCGAGGGTTGTGTTTATTATGTTTAGTGAGTATTACAGTATTAATTTTGTAATAAGAGTGATTGCAGCTAATTAAAAACATAATTTCAGGGACGGGTTGTAAAACGAAAGCAAGATCTACATAAGTTGTGTGAAGCAAACCGTGCCTACGCTCATTACAGATGGGGATAAGCAGCCATTCTTCAACATAAGTAAGAGAGGCTTAAAATGTACATAATTTAGTCAATAAAGGACACTGCACCAAATGTATGCAGCGAGTAAAAGCGGCCATAGTGGAACAAATTCGCTGGTGTAAATCGCTTCCCTGAATAGTTAACGCTTTGCTCAGAATAAAATAATCTATAACATAAACTTTTCTCACATTTTGTTAACATGTTTTTTTTTTTTTACCATTAGCGCTTGCGTGTGGTGTCTCGCCCCTCGCCACCGTGAAGAGATAGCGGTCTGAGCTCAATTTAAACATTGTTCAGGCTGAAAAGATACACAACATATATTGTTGCGGAATTTTTTTTAACCGGGGAGCGCTTCGCCATACATTGGGTGCGATGTCTTCCTCTTCTGTACAGCTTATTTCAAACTCTTCTCACTAATGCCAGAGACTTAGTTGCCTTTCAAACTACAGGAATGTAGAAAATAAAATATTTATTTCTTCTGGCTGACTAGCAAGATCAAGGTTCTTTTAAGAAGTTCTTGAGCATAAAGGGTCATTGGAAATACGGAGGAGAATTTTGTCGTAAGAACTCCTAAGCACGGTTTCAGAGTGTCAATTCCCTCGATATAGTCCCCAGCAGATATTAGTGTTTCTACCTGTTCAAGAGTCTCTCTCAGTTTTAGGATCTCTGACTTTTTTCCCCTCCTTTGCAATTTCGTTATGGAGCAAACTTCATTGACTCCTGCCGTAAAAATATTTAGAACCTGTGAAGCATCCACGAACCAATTACTTGCACAAGCATTACAATTGCAGGTAAAGTTATAACGCTTGCTCAGATACTTCCTTCTTTCAACTGTTTCCATTGATGTGAAGAGGGGAGCGTAGCTAATTAGAACCTCATCACCCGCCTTCATGGTCTTTAGTGTGATAAGGCTAACCCTTTGGGAGTGAGGTCTTCGTAGTGGGACTGAGTTCGGATCACAGGAATGATTGCAAATTGCAAGGAGAGAGAACATGGCCATTGCATAAGAGTCAGACTCAAGATCAGGCGGTCCTGGCCTGCCCTTCAGGTGTTTCGGATTCGGAAAGTCTTCGTGCACCTTTAGCTTGCTCAGAGAAATGGCGTTGTATGGAATATTCTCAATATGATGGAGAATCAGGGAGGCCACAAAATCTTTAAATTCTGCCATTACTCCAGGTGTCTGCTCCAGTGAAAGCTGATCGAAGAATTCACTTGTCTCTTCCAGGAGATGAGTTATTATAAGGGCCCTAAACGAGTTGGAAACTCGTTCTAAGGATCTCAAATGGCTCGGGTGAGTCACTAAGTGATATATTGGGAGATATTGTGAAGACCTGTAACTTCCATTCTCATCGAATCCAGGAAGTCCGTCGACTTGATAAAGATTCGAATTCTGATTTTGGAACAGTCGGAACAGTTCGCCAGGTCCTAGCTTACAAATTATACGTGCTGCAAGGAGGTCACGTAGCGGAGCCTTCGTGCAGTGTAAGTATGAGATGTAGCGGTGCTCGTATTTGTGATCACCAGTAGAGCTCTTCTCACGGCAGGCTTCATCACAGTATAGGGCCTAATAATTATGTAAGTACAATGTAATTTTCGATTCGTATTGGAATACAGTGTGACGAAATCTAGGTAAAGTTAATTTCATTACCTTCAGTGCAATTTAAAAGAAAACTTACAAACGTGCAAAGTGCACAAGGAACTCCCCCCAATATTGGCTTGAAACAGAAGTTGCAGTGTTCGGTATCCCAGGACAAGTAATTTTTTAATACGGCAGCAAACGGCTTCTGAACTAAGAGCTTCTCGCCTATGGGAAATTACAGCTTGCATAACCTTGACAATTTACATAAGGGTTGAAATACGTAGTGTCGTTAAACGCGTACCTGCAGTTACGTCCTTGGTCACAATCAACTTTCGGCCCCGATCAGCCGTCCATTCCATCTCTACAAAATCCTCTGCATGTTCCAGTTGAGATGGATATGAGAGTTGGAAGAATCTTGCCTTCGTTTCTTTTTCAAAATCCAGTCCGCCATTTTCTTTGGGCGAGATCCGCCACTTTCCGATCATATTATTTTCTTCGATATTTTCCAGGAGCTCTTCCCGGCATTTGTTCTGTCGGGCCAGATTGATATCCCGGATTGTTTGGACATGTTCCTGTATGTTGGCCATGAATTTTGCTCTTTCGAGAAATCCAATCCCAAGCTCTTGTTCTCCGGTCCGGGCAAAGGCGATCGCAAGATTAAACCCTCGAAGCGCTAACTTGTACTTTTCAGTTCTGAATGATTCCAGGGCCCTTTCCCGAAAGTAGTTGGAACTTTGTTCGGATTTATTAAATCCTAGTAAAAGTAATAACATGTACAACCATCTATGTAGGACTTATTTATCTATATTATATATTTTAAATGGTACAATGACTTTTCCATACTTTCGAAATAACTTGCCGGCACCGGGGTCCAGACGAAGTACTTCCTCATCTCTTTGATCCGCTCTAGGTCGGAAGTACAGCCTTCAAAGGCCTTATCAAAAGACGCGCTCCCCATGTAGTAATCAAAATTGGACTCGAACAAGGAGTGGAGAGTCTTCAAATGGTCTTCGTCCTTACAGCCTGTCCCATTCCAGACACAATCAAGAGCGTCCATTTTACTAACACGACGCACGATTAATTTCTGTGTTCCAGGTTTGATGTACATGGATTGTCTGAAGTACTTTCCGAATCACCAACTCGAAACTATTGAGCCAGACTGGGTCTTCTATATTATTTTCTTGGCACGGTTTTCATTGTCCTCAGGATGTAGGTACTACTAAGGCAGGCGAGACTCGGCGAGATAATCACAATGCAATGGACTCATCAGAACCCGAACGAAAGTGAATTAAAGCGTGCGGCTTATGTAATTTCTTGGCATCCTCAATCTCAGACCAAAGTGCATAGGTATCTGGGTCCGTGGACTAGACAGAAGACTATAAATTATGTTTACAGTAGATAATTGACGTTGGAAAATATCAGAGGGACAGATTTCTAAAATACTAGCAGTTATCTGGAAGCCAGATTTAGGTGGCAGAATTATGTAGGTAATGCGGACAATAGGCCCATTTCTCTCTGCAGTTGACAATTTGCAAGTTTCTCATAATGAACTGACGTTCTAATTAGCACATTCTGTTTAATTCTAATGAGACATAAAAAATAATTATTTTTATTTCTTTAATTAATGGATTTCTTAGTTAACTTGATATCACTGCATGTACATACTTTCACTTAGAAAGTACTAAACTGAAAACACTACTTATGGGATTGGCTGGGCTTGGCCGTGACTAATATCAGAACTCGGCAATACATAATCAAATCATTAACAGGACAATGATAATTACCGACAAAAAAAAAATAGAGCACTCTAACTCCAATTCATTTTTAGTATAGGTTCGCAATACGTAATATAGATACACGAGTGCACTATTAATAAGGCACACAGCTTACCTAATGCTATAAATGTGTATCTCTCAGAAAGGATTCTAATTCGGGGATACAGTTAAACTTGTGTTTTACAGGTCCCAAGACTGTCAGTTTATTTCTCTCAAGGTCTATTGCTGCCAGTTCCTGTAAAGCAAAGCAATTCACATTTATCTGTATTTATGCATAATAATGTCAAGCTTCAGGTGCGTACTGCCAACAAGTGAGCTAAACGCCGAACGCATAATGCAGTATTAACTTAAAATCAGCCAGTCTCACCTCACGAAACGCAACGGCTTTTCCAGGCTCAATCTCAAAGGCGTTGTCCCCGATGAGGAACCTTGACCTTCCTGATGCTAAGATTTGAACCTTTCCAATGTAGCCTTCAGGCAGAACACTGATGTCAGATGACAACTTGGGTTCCTTTTCCTTTTCTAAAGGCGAGTCCTTGGTATGGTTATTGGCTGGGGTCGGCGTGGGCTCCAAAACTGGCAGCTTATTCGGCATTTGAAAAAATACGATTGTGCCTTCTGGAGGAGCAGTAAGGAGGGCATGAGGGAAGGAAGAGGCTGGAAATGTAACAGGTACAACAACAGGCATCGCAGGACCCCCAAATTCCGATTTAATCTTAACTTCAGGTTCAACCTTGGTCAGGCTGATTGGTGGAAGTTCGGAAGGCATATCTGAAAGAATCATGGTTTTTCATAACTTTCTGATAGTAGACAAATCGAAGAGGTTATTTTGTTTCTATGTATGTATAAAACACTTACACCTGGATAGTGGTAGTGAAATTGGTTGCAAAGAAGCGTCAATTTCCAAATCCGGGTCCAAATCTGAAATGAAATTCCCCGAGCCCCCAATCTCCTCGCCGTCGTCTGTAACCTCAGTTTTCTTATACGTACCCTCAATATGTTGCCTCTTGATTAAATGTTCTAAATCCGCTTTTCCCTGACCAACCCGACCTCGACCCCCACCAAAGCCTCCAACGCCCCCACCACCTCCTGCACTTTGTGCTGCCCTCCTTGCTTTGAGCGCAGCCTCACCGACCCCTTCGGAAAAAATTGAGCCGGACTGGACTAGGGCCTGCTTTGCCTTCCCGCCTCGACCACGATTCCCCGCAGCGGTCAGGTTCGGTCTCGGCCTTATATATTGTGAGGAGGGCCCTGGCTTGGAGTCCGAGGATGACTGAGTATTGGATAAACCAGGACGGTCTCTCTTGGGCGGTATATTTGGTACATAGTTTCGCCGAGGTCGTAGGAGCCCGCCTCTGCTAAGGGTCAAGTCCCGAGGTCCCTGAAATCCAAGGGAATACGAATTATCGTTGTCCTTCGACACAAATTACAAAACCTTTATTTTCATCTGAATTCTGAATGTAAATAGTACCTACCTTAAAAGTTTCCAAGCGTTCAGCACGACTTCCAGTGCCCCCGCCAGCGCCATCCTGGTTCATACTCGGGGTTTCCCCTCTTCACTGAGCTAGGACTAGGAATAAAAAATTCATACAAATAAGAACTATCAGTACCAGCAAGTACAAGTAAGTACCAAGTTACTGTTATGTTTTGTGTTACAATTAACAATCTTGTACGTCGCAAAAACTCCTTTGCCCTTATTTGATGATGAAACAGAAACGTAAATGCGGCGTGTTTGCTCACAGTAAACGCCAAACTCGGGCATTCCATTTTATTATTGAGAGAGTAAGCATTGACCATTGATATTGTTTTATTTCTAGAACCAACATACTATCGCGTATGGCGCAGCTCAAACCTACTTGGTGAAACTTTATTTAAAACATGTAAGGTCCGGGATAAGCATATTGAAATACCCTTACGAATGGCTAAAGATTCAACAGCGGTCCGTCCACAACAAAGGTTGGTAAACTTAAAATGATTCTTACATCATCACTTAAAATACGGAGCTTTAATTTATTGTTTACGTTTCCGTCCCTATTTAAAAATTCACAAAGAAACTGCTCATTATCATACACTTCACTTCACTTCATCACTTATAATTTCCTATTATAATACACCTTCACGGGAAGTAAGTTTAGTATTAGTAGATTTAGATTCAAATTACACCGAGTTACATGTGCTTGAGCTTGAATTGGAATTTGATTCCGAATTTTAGTGGAGAGGAGCTGGTGAGTTTAAATATTACCACACTTTACACGGCAGGCCGCGAAATCTATTCCCTCATGTTCCTATGTAGTAGTGCTTGCGATCACAGACGCTAGACGCTATTATTTAGACGCTAACGCTAATTATTTGTGCATTTCTGTACTGGAATGAAAATATTTTTATGTCTCATTATGAGCTATGAGGTTTGTACGTACCTAAATTTTAAATCAGTGGTTGCATAACTGCAATATTACTATTCAGAATTCAGAAGGTATGAAGATCAGTAAAAACTTGGTATGGGTTTGAGTCTAAACACTCTGTAATCCTGTTCTCCTCCGTTGTTAATTAATTTTCGAACAGGTTTTGTTTTACCTTTGCTGTACATTCCATATGTACTGACATTATTGCCTGAGTGAAACCCCATGATTCTATTAAGTACACAAATACTTCTTCATTATCTACAGGTTAAGCTAAGTATGCCGGTTAGCGTAACAAGGGATTCAGCACATATACAATTATGATTTTTTTGGACATGGCGAGGCCCTGTACTTATCAGGTTATGAGTATGTTTGTGCTTGTATCTTATGTATTATTTATAGCTTTTAGAACAATAGGTAGGTAATTGCAATGGGTGTAGAAGACGAACTGTACAGTTTTTATCCAGATCCATACTTTATACCCCATGCATTATTCTCCACATCCAGATTTAATCTGTTTTTTGAATATAGTGGAATTCTATAGCATTTGTTTTATTAAAAATTGTGTTAGTGTGGGCTCATGAAATACTAAAAATGGTATGCTTGCGCCCATTAAATTAAACAGGTGGCAGTTATACAGTTGTGAGTTGGAACCGTGAGGGTAATCATAATCAGCTTTTGAATATATATGATAACACATCAATATTTAGTCTGTTGGTTAGCTATTAAGATTTCCTAGTTCATGGTCCTCTACGCCATTCTGAATTCAGCCGGATAATTTTAGGAACGGTCCACTATTATTTAATAGATAGAATATTGCTTATGGCGAGAGGATATCGTGTTTGAGTGCCGAGGGTGTAAATGTTGTAAAAATATGGGAACCAACTAGTATCTTTTAAAACCCTCCAAGTTATAAAGTTATGAATGTACGACAGTTATGTCTGTCGTACTTATTCTGTAACGCTTAATTGGACTGTAGACTGTGAAGAATGTCTGTCGTCTGGCGTTGTTGAGTATTGACAGGAAGCAGGAAGTCTCCGTAGGAGTTTCGTATTTAGGTAATGTATCTAATCAGCAGAGTCGAACCTAACCATAACCATACCATGACACTCGATGTAGGACAATAGCGTAGTCATTCATTGGGACAATTCGGAACTGTATCGAAAGTTTGTTCATACATACATACATAGGTATATGTTAGTACCTATAGACCTTACCCTTACCTATGCCTCATTCTCATTTAATGTAACAATTTATACTAGGAGGGGTATATCTTAGATTTATAATATATGCTCCTGCTTAATATTTATATAATACCTACTCAATCAACCCAGTGTCATTTACTTACAAAGTTACTTGGAGCGATTCACTTTGTTTTGCCTCAACAGCTTATTCTGTGGTTACGTTTTAAGATTATGCTAATTGCGCCGTTGGGCTCTGTTTCATATACATGCGTACATTAAAATTCGGTCCGACTCTGTTTCTGTTTCTGCCCTACTAAAGTAATTATATTTATTACGTTGGACCTGGAAGGCTGCGGACACACGTTCCTCTGCAGCTGCAGTCCTTCCAAATACACTTGACCAGTACTATACTACATATATACCTTCCTACCGTTTAGTATCAGGAGTGCGTGCCAGTAGTTGAAGTAGGTAGTATTTGTATATTAAGAAAGGCACAAGCTTATTAGTTAATTTTCAGGAAGTGCAGGTATCAATTAAAGTATAGACACATTATTTCTTTTGAACCAGTTTTACCTGCGAAATCTACACCAAAATGTAGTGGCTTGAGCGGTAAGTAGAGGTTTATTTTGTAAAAATTTAATGCATCTATACCCAATCTATGTATACCTACTATAGAAAGATCAATGTAAGTATCCTTTTCCATTGTGCATCCACGATCCACACATTCTATCTCTACGACCTAAAAACATCTAACCTACAAGTTGAGCTGTCACCGGCCAGAGTTTATGGTAGAAGAATGATTTAAATTAAATTAGTTGGTCTTCGAGACAGAATGAGAGAATGGAATAGCACATTTCCGAGACTCCTCCAGCACTAACCTTCTCAGCTGGCCCAGTTCTTGAAGACCTCATAAAATTTCTGTTACTGTACGGCAACTGGAACGGGACAACACGTAGAGAGAGGCAGAAATTCCGTTTTCCGGCTCCGGGTAGGTGAACTTTAGATAAGGTCTTGCGTGGAGCCGGACGCGAGAAACTAGCCGAGTTCTAGTCTCCTAGCCCCTAGCAAGGGATAGCTAATATAAAGTCCAACCACTCATACTACTATATGTAGCTCCGACCCGGACATGACACGACTCAAGTCGATATTTTTGGCAAGGAAACGGCATAAGGAGACAGGGTGTAGAGTAGAGCCAAAATCCTACTTACACACTACGCTGCCTCTCCGTAGTCCCCGATCCGGATTTCGGATTCATTCCTACAGCCCAGTCACAGTACTACTTTCTATGGAACAGGCTCAAAATTACGACAGCAATTTTTTGAAATAGTAGTGCGAATATTTGAAAATTGCAAACTAGAGTTCGTATTTGTATTTTTGAGTTGTATCAATTTTGATGTCACAACTAGTACAAGCCTTCCTGTACTCTATTCTGTATTCTTCGTGTCATCCCTTGTCACGTATTTAATGAAATCCACATGGTCCCTTCAATTAATTCATGAGAGCCTGATACATGACACAGGCCACGCCGTCGTCAGGCATGCTCCTCGAGCCCGACTTTCTCCTCACCGGGAAATGCGGGTTGCTGTACGGGCTGGAAAGACCCGGGATTTCAATCTAAGCCTGAGACTCACTCGGTTCGGTCCTCCGCTCCGCTCCGCACCGAATTCCAACCTCTGGAAAGTAGACTTCAGGCAGGCACAAGGTCCCGTATGTTTTATTTTTAGTCAGGCATATGCGGGAACTGCATAGTACTTTTTGCAACCTACACTCCGCAAAAAACGCCATATAGTAGTAGTAGTAAATAGTTCCAACATCCGTTGTCAGAAATTGCAGAGGCCTGCAGTACTCCTATCTCTGTGTAGTGTTGTGAGTTGTGAGCCTATTGTTTTGGCCTGCTATGTAGGCTATCTTTGACGGCGTAGGATTACGTAATAGAATCCAGCATTGTATCTACAGCCCACAGCACAGCTCATGCAGGCCGCCGCTGCTGTGTTCCAGGGACTAGGACTAGGCTCTCCATTCTCTTTTGTGTTGGTCTACCTGCCGTCGTCGTTGTGTCATCAGGAACTCTTTATTACCTGGCTCAAGGCAACAAGTTTTTCCCTATATCTTTTATAGATTAAGTTGCTATTGGGCTCAGTGCGGCTCGGACTATCCCTGTCTGGTGGAATCCTATTTATTCCAAATAGGAGCTTCATCACTATTTTGCTAAGGTAAGTAGACTTTGATTTTGGTATATGGCCAAGCAGGCACGACAGGACATCTCTGAAGGTTAATTTCCTTCAGACTTAGCTCCAGGGCAAGTTGTGACTCCATAAAAGAAAACCTGTTAATGGGGAGTACCTGCTTAGGGAGTACCTTGTGCTAGGGAATTAATGGATTTTCTGCCTAATATGCTGACTACATAATACGCACTGTGGGTAGAAATACATGGAGTACACAGTCAGAATTTGAATATGCTCAGGCCAGTTTGACTTGTTTTAAAAATATTTTAGGCTACATTTCGAGGGCTGACAGGTCCATGGTTCTCCAGTCAGGTTTCCCTCTGAAACGTGTTTGGGTTCCTGTACAAATTGTGGAGGCTGTGCTGTTTGGACTATTCTGGTTTCTGGTATTTATTTTGCAGAGATCAAAGCCAAATGATGCGTACAGTGCACACGTAACATAATATTTGAATCCGCATTAGCTAACTCTTACTTTTGTTTGTGTATATTCCAGGCCGTGTAACACAGAGTGTTTCAGGACAAGGAGGAGAGTTCTGGCTGGCCCAGCTCCCCGACACTAATGTTTAGACAATACGTTTATACGTAGGATTAGTCATAAATCAGATTAGTCCGGAATTGTTTAGTTTACAACCGCAGAAGGAGACAAGTGAGTGAATACACCGTGAATAGTGTGGATTTCCGTACAGCGGCCAGTGGAAGTGTGTCAAGAGCTGCGGTTTTCGGTTTTTTGGTTCAAGTGAAGGTGTGAGCTAGTAGTAGGTAGTATAGTAAGTATGGGTGGAAATCAGCCGCTCATGTGTCTGTTACGGTTTGGGGGGGTTGGGGGCGGGGGTGCCTTGTTTAGTGTCGTGAAGCCATGTAACAGGCGAAAGTTGTGGACTGGGACTTGGGCTCTTCAAAAGTTTTACGGGTTCGGGGTTCCGGCCTCCGGAGTTCGGAATAGAACTCCAACCTTTGCCACACCGGTTCCGGTAAGTCCAAAAATAGTTCCTTATTTTACAGTCAACTATTGAATCTGGATGAGGACCATGCTTTAGTATGTACCGATAGTCTGTGGACTGTGGATGACTCTGTTTTGCCAATAATGTCGTATGTGCGAAATGAGAAAATGTTCACACGTATGCTTGGCACTTTTTGGAGATATAGAGATTACGGGTAGATGAAGTGTATAGGCTACACATATATAGATGATGCTTATAAGTACATACGTAGTATAGTATTTATACTAGAGATAAAGTAAGAACTTTCTGTTTCAAACAGCAGATGTTTGTTCAGGCCTGGATGTTGTGGTGCCAATTCTTGGTTACATCGTAAGCCCTCTCCCTTTCCGAAAATTCGGTTGTTTAGTTCTAGTTTATATGCTAAGACTTAGAAGATACTCATCTGAAAGTTAATACAGTGAGATTAGAGCTGAATGGAGGGACTATAATGGGATTCCCCGTGGTTTAGTTTTATGTCTCTAGCTCATTGTTCCATTACATGCTCTGTTACCTTTCATTATGCTACTAGCTCCAGCTCCTGATTTCAGGATCTAGTACTTCTTGGTTTTAGTGCTTAAAACAAGGTCCTCCTTTCTCAAGTGCCGGGGGATCTTGGATTAAAGCATAGTCAAATAATTTTTGGCTCCTACTTTGGCAGTATATCTGGAAATAATGTACCATACCATTAAGCTAAGCATTTCGAAGGTTCGGCAGCGGTTATGCAATTTTAGAGCATGTTGCGAGGCTCCAACGGTAAATTAAGCATAACGACATTTGAAGTTAGTTATACTTTGAAATTCTATAGAACTCGAATAGAAACTTGTTCCCTTAAGATTGGTTATGTTCCTTAGAACTTAACGCCATATGTAAGTACTTAATATATTTAATACATACACATAGGCAATAACTTTTTGTAAGGTAGGTACTTGATTAAATGGCTAGAGTATGCTCCTATGCTTTGCTTAGTCTTACTTTAGTGCAGAGAATGTTT
>JAQFZY010000483.1:0-26895 GCA_034696285.1 Hypogastrura burkilli | reverse complement strand
CCAACTTTCTCCACTCTCTCCTTCCAATTCGCCCTACTCAGTATGCATGAGTTGATTACCATGTAGATTACTCGGCGCTGGGGAAAAAGTTGGGATTGTTCAAAGTACAAAGTTTTGTGGGGGACGTCGTAAGAGGCGCAAGAACACTCCACGGTACTCTGGAGAGATATGCGGGACAGGCGTCAATTGTGCTCACGTCATTTATGTCCTAGGCTCAATGACAGGCATAATGGAATGCAATACGCAATAGACTACGCATCTGACATTTAACCCAAAATGCCATAGGTTTAGTTTCAGTGCGGTAAATATCCACGCAACCCTAAATAAATATTATGTCTGAATACTACCTACTAGATTAGAATCGGAGCCGAAAACTTAATTTGCTGAGGATTATATGAACATATTCATAAATCCAAATTATGAAAAAAACCTAATTATGTGTACCTCATGCCAGTGCTAGTGGATCTATTCCTTGCTCTTTCCATTCAGGGTTTCCCGGATTCCTTATTTTTTTAAATTTCCAATCAATGATGTAAGTGTCCTAGCATGGAGCTCTGCACTTGGGAGGGATACAGAATTGACATTAAACCAGAACCAGAACCCCAGGAGCTTCGGCCTGAATAAAATAAAAAGTATTTGCTGAAGTGTGAGGAGTGTTGAAGTCTGGCTGGGAAAGTTTGCAAAAGGCAGAGTGGAATGTAAATTGCCCAACTGAGAGTTGGTGGCTGTACTCGAAGCTTGTGGCTGGTCCTTTCATCCCTTGTTCCCTTCCATCGCCATAGAAGTCAATCAAAGGAGGAAAGGTGAGAGTCAGGGGATTTAATCAGAGAAACTTCTTACAAAGAGCACAAGGCTTCTTAATCCGCAGTCGCCTCTCCTTCCCTCGTGGGCCCGTAATAGGATTTAGACAACCTTTCCCTCTCTCCTACGAAGCCTTATTCCGTAACAAGGCTTTCTCCAAGCACTAAGCCCAGCTTTGGTTCCGATTCTGTTCATAGCAGTACAGACTTAGGTACATACTTGGAATCACGGAAATAAAGTTTTATAAATAAGATCTGCCTGGAGCCGGTTTATGCACATAGCATAAAGAGACATGGTCAGGCTGGAGCTGGACAGTTCATACTAGCCAACTCGTATCCGCCCAAGGTTAAGGTATACATGACGGATCTGAATTTTTTTTTACCTTATAATGATTTTATAAATTATTTTACGAAATGTAGTGCAGTAGGCAGCAGTAGCTAAATCTTATTTATATTCCCATAAAGGCTACGCCCAATATTGTCAATTAGTAAGCTTTATTAGAATGCAGCCAGGCGCTCCTACTATTATTACGACGAACAGCAAACAGCATACACAAAACGTCCCCTTCCTTTCTGCCAACTTATTTAATATCCCGAAGACATTCCCTGTTTTTAATTAGAGGGAAAAGAAACTCTGTAGGAGTCTCTATGGTTTCGGTTCATCTTTTTATGGATCTAAGTCTAAGTTGAGCCGGGCTTGGGCCACTGGAGGCTACAAAATACAAAATGATAGGACATCGGCAGGCCGGAAAATGTAGAGCCTGCAATAAAACACTTTTGGCCTACTGTCGGCCGGCTGGACTGGCCATGCTTCTGGCTGGGAGCAAGAAGAGAAAGCGCTGAAGGGAAAAATATGTGACCTCATAAATCCTATGAAGGAAAGGAAATGATTAGAAGTTAGGGTCCGGCTACTGGGAGTAAGCTAATGGAGCCCAGACTAAAGATATCCGAATTCCCAATATAACTATGGCTTCTTTTTTTTAACTCAATTTTTAGGCTTCAGTGTTGTTTGTTGTTAAATACAACTAGTAAGTATCGTCATATTATGAAGATAGCTTATATTTCCTACTAACTAGATTCACAAGTTAAATATTTAAATATCAACTATCCTGACCATCTACTGTATTTTTAAGGTAATAATATAATTTTAAGTATTTTAATTTCACTAAATGAAATCCTTGTTTTAAATCTGTTATATTTTTAAGTACAAATTGAAAAAGAGATGCTCTGGTCTATTATTCCTTTTCTGTGAGTCCGGACCCTTCCAATTATTCCTGTTCCTCGTTAGAGTAGACCCTTCAGCCTTCATGTTGTTCAGAGTTGCCTGAATGATGATGATAGGGAACTTTCCCTAAACCTCAGGCCGGGACTTTCCCATGTAGAGCCTAATCCTGCTCTCTCTGCACTTCTACACATGTTCCATTATTCAGCCACTCTCTCCACCCCTGTCTCTCCAAAATATTATTGAAAATTGTGAAAGTTTGGGATCCAGGGCATCAGCCCTGAACTATGCATGAGGGAGGAGGGAAAGTCCAACTGAATACAGAATAGATAAAAGAGGCCTGTCCCGAATGCAAATCCAAAGAACAAAGCCTCACTCTGAAATAGTGGGATTGTCCGCGGGGAAAGTCTTTGAAATTTTATGTTGATAGCAGAGGCACAGATCCCTATAGTGCCCGGATGGCCTGATGGCTTACTAATGAAAGTTTGCACCAGAAGAAACTGTTTAGTATTATGGAATTGTAGTATGCATCAACAATCGCGAATAATAAAATTCAACCGGCAGTTTACGCTGCAAGCTTCAATTAGTAGATACTAGATGCAAATGTCGTCGGCTCATATATCCTTAAGGGCATAACCGTAATCATATTACAAGCATTGGGTCTTCTGGAACAAGTCAACTCATTATTCGGAAATATGTATAGTCACAGTAGTAACTGTAGCTAAACCCCCAATTACTAACATGCTCTCTTCCTAACTTTCAGATCGTTGACGGGAACGGGAAGAGCGGGCTGAGTAGCCGGCGAGAGCCTGGGAAGTTCTGCGGTGAGATTGAGCAGCCCCAAACCTTTATTTCGGAAACGAGTTCGGTCCGCCTCGTCTTCTCTGTGGACAACTTCACGGAACAGTCCTACTTTCGGTTTGACTCCCGGGCCGAGCAGCAGTACGAGGTCTATCTCCGCTATGGACAGCATCCGGAGCTATATCCTAATCGACGTGGTGAGGTATGTACGTGTACGTGTGGGCTCTGGGCTCATCAATCATCCCATTCTTGGGATAAGGATTCTTTTATATGAAATCACTATGGTCTCATAAGAGCCATGGCCATTCACAGAAATCAAAGTATATACTCGACAGTCACTCAATCCTAATTCCGTTTCTGGTTTCGGAATTTACACTCCAGCCAGTGAAGAATGAATACACACGTGACTTAACCTAAGTGTTTAAAATGTCAACAGTAAAGGTCCAATTCTTGACAGGTGGTTCCGAACACTTATTGCGAGCGCGTGTTCCGTGACTGTCGGATGCAGACGTGCTACGTCCAGAGCCCAGCCTACCCGGGCATCTACCCTCGGAACCTCCACTGCAAGTACTCTCTGTCCACCCGCCTTCCCTTCACGAAGCTCCACATCGAGAACGAAGAGTTCAACGTGGACGGGCAGCGGTGCGAAAACCTCATGCTCTGTCCCATGAAGCCTATCGGGTCCAACTGCCCCAACGACTACATGCGGGTCTATGACGGGAAGGACGAGACAGGGCCCGTCATTGGGACCTTCTGCGGCATGGGGAAGTTCCCGTATTCTATCATTGGGACGGGTGAGGACATTTAGGCCTCAATACAGTATACGTTTTGGACATGTTCAAGCCCAAGCAACTCAGGCATCTTCGCAATAGCTTGTCCTCCAAAGTTGCCCAAATTGACTTTCTCCACTTGTGATCCACAGGCTCTGAGCTTTTCCTTGAGTTCGTGACCTCTGCCGCCGGCCCACTCCTCAACACAGGCTTCCACTTCAACGTGGCCCACTGGCCGGGCCACGTGGACAACTCGGGTAAGAAGAACGGGACCTGCGACTGGACCTACACTTCGACCTCCCTGGCCGAGAGCGGGGACAAGCAGGGCTTGTTCTGGTCAGTCTCCCACTGGTACGCGCCTCACACGACCTGCACCTACCTCATGGTCGGCAGACCAGGTAAGATCTTTACAGCAAGAGTGCGGGAAAGCAGTGAACCAAGAAATCTTGATAGTGCCAATGGTAGCTATTCAACTATGTAGATTCTAACAGGAAATAACACCTGACGTCAATGACATGGTTGGTAACCGCTGAAAGTTGTACTAAAAGCACATTCTGACGTCCAGGGGTCACATATTATATTAGGTATGAAGGATCAAGGATCAAGTGTTAAGTATATAATTTTTGAATCAATATCCGAATAGTTTTCGATTGATGTTTGCGAAAGTCATATTTTGACCTCTTAGCCCGACGGTTTCTGGGACCTAAAATTAGCCACAATCACAATGGCGTTTCCGATACGAGATTAACAGGTGATAAAATTTCAGAAAAATACCACAGGCTATATTTCTGTGCGGGGTTTGGGTTGAGTCTTGGCCTTGGCCAGGAAGGCAAGAAATGTTAAATATGGCTGAGATTCATTAAGACAAGAAATGTAAAGTAAGGCAGGAAGACAGGAACTGTAAGAAGGCATGAAAGAACTAAGGTTGAAATATTTATCAATAGGCAGGAGGTTAAGAAATGTAAAGCACTATGAAATGCCATAATCCTGGTAATCCAAGCATTGAAACCTCTTCCGTGAGATCGAAACTAGTTTCGAAACACAAGTCGTCAAGAAACGAAACTATGTATAATTTTAAGTGGCGTTTGCACATTCCGAAACGATATGAGAATACTGTATCCCATGCCCTTTGACCTCCACAGGTGAGATCGTGCGACTCTACTTCCCCAGCTTCCGGATCGAGCGGATTGAGGCCCCAATCCTGCGCTGGAACGGCGAGTGCGCCGAGTCCCTCACAATCTACGACTCTGGTTGGGCCGACGACTCCAAGATCCTCAAGACCTTCTGTGACACCTTCTCTCGGCCCCTTGAGAAGGTCGACTTCGTGTCCACGGGCAGTTCCCTCTTTGTACGGTTCGAGAGCAAGACTGGGAGCTATTCCGGGAGCTCCCTCTACTACTGGGCCCACTACGACTTCTTCAATAACACGCATTTTGGGGAAGTGGTGGCCGGGACAGTCTGTGACGAAGTGTTCAGTGGCTGGGGAAAGTCACAGGGGAAGTTTGCGTCCCCCCTCAATACGCTCGTCTACAAGACGGACGGGAAGCCGGTGAGCTGTCGATATCGGTTCGTGTCAACCAAGCGCCTCTTCGCCAGAGTCATAGTCCAGATTGAGACGCTCAATTTCAAGTACAATCAGGACTCCTGTGTCAACTGCTGGTCGGATCGAGTGGATAAGGTAAACTGATTCTACTGTATTTAAATTAAATATAGACCAGCCCAAACAAAAATATGGAAATTAACCAATTCAGTTGTTAACCAAACAATTTGACTCATGTCGGAAATGGAATATGAGTAACGTATAAACTGAGTAAAAAAGAGTGTCGAAACATCCATTTTGCAAATCGCATTCTTTGGGCTAAAATTTGTATTTTCCTTTGGGCAGCACCAATAATAATTAATTGGGCATGACATGTAGCATATACAGGCATGGCATGCAGATGTGAGGAATATGTCTATATGGGTCAAACCGTGACCTCTGGCTATTTTGACCCTTTCCAGATCACGATGATTGACCCGCTCCGGAATTCCTCCCGCGTCTGCCTCTGCAAGGAGAATCAGGCCCAATACAATTTCCCCATTACACTAATCTCGGAGGGGGAGTCCGCCGAAGTCGCCCTCCGGATCGATTCCCGCCACGCCCTCTCCAACTACTTCAAATACGCCGTGCCAGTCTTCGAAGGGTCCTTCCGATTTATTCACGGGCCCCTCTGCGGCCTTACCACGCTGGGCCCTTCGGCGGACGGGAAGCTCAAGTTCCCGTTCTACTACAACCCGGCCCTGAGGGACTCTCCCGTCTCCTGCATCTGGGAACTTCGGATCCATCCCGACAAGGACCTCTGGATCCACATTGACAAGCTCGTCTTTGCCTCTTCGGCCAAGTCCTGCGCGGACGCCAAGCTGGAGTTCTATTTACCAGCGAGTCCGGCCCCGCCCCCGCCGCCAGGCCCCGCCTCCTACGCCCTCCCCCCATTTCACACCCATGCCCTCCGGCCCCAGAACCAGCCGCTCCTCACGCTCTGCGGGGACTCCAATTTGGGGGACCGGAAGACGGAAATCAGCTCCCAGCTCCCTATCCTGTCGGCCCAGAAGCTCCAGAGCGGGGGACCCCTCACGATCCGGCTCGATGCTTCCGCCGCCTCAAAGATCACGTTCCTAATTTCCTGGACCGAGTTGTTCCAGATCCCGAAGAACCCGGACGGGAGCCTGGCCACGTCGCGGCTGGAGCAGAAGGGGGAGGAGTTTGGGTTCGTGTGTCCGGGCCCTGAGGGCGTGGCCATTGCGGCGGAGCTGGTCTGTAACGGGGTGGTCAACTGCCCGACCCATAATGGGACGGCCGAGGAGCATGATGAGAGTGACCTCAAGTGCAAAATTAGTAACACGAGGTTCTTCGTGCTCAATGTGAATCTGAACATTAGTTGGGGGACGGCAGTGGTGGCCGGGGTGGGCGGGGCCTTGGTCTTCTGCTTGTGCTGCTTCCTCTGCTGCAGGTGCTGTCGGAGGAAGGGACCGGAGGAGGACGACTACTAACATAAGACGGAGTTAGCGGCAGCTAAGGAATTAATGGCTTTTGGCTAAAAAGGAGGCTTGTACTCGTATTTAAGAAAATTTGGGAAAATACAAACGTCATGCTAAAACAAAAAAAGCCACCAGACTCGCCACAATAAAACTGACTTGATGATTATAGAACATGGTGACCAATGGTGCGCTTTTCAGGCGCACTCTGTGCAAGTACACTCACTGCTAAAATACGGCCACTCTTCGAATCCTACCACCTCTACATCAAAAGAATAACGCTGTCAGAACAGGTCACTCTTAGAATTAAATCTTCCATTTTCATTTTGAGCTTTCTAGCATTATTGTGCGGGTGCGCCTTGGACGTAATTCAGAATTGGTCACCATGTTATAGAAACAACTGAAAATTTAAATACTAACAAGTATAACTTTGACTATCCAAAACTAGCCTAATCTTCGCTTTGTGAGCAACGGCAACAATTTCTTTTTAATACACAGTTTAGGAAGGCGGCAGAAGTGTAATAAATATTTAAAATACTATATACTATGCCCTTACCATAACCATACCACACCGTTACGCGCTCATTAGTCCCTTATTCCTAAGCCATGAAGAGTTTTGAATTTCCAATCTTAAAACTCCGCTTGTTCCAACAGAACCAGAGGTCAGATTTTTAATATTGCCATAATAATAAATAATTAGTCTTATACTATAAGATATTTGTATTGAGGGACTGTCCCGAACTGCTCTACACACTGCCCCTTCTCATACAATAATTTTTGAGAAATGAGAGGGTTTGGCAATAATTCCAGCACTATTTTTTAATTAGTAAGTAATTTTAGCCCGGAGGCTGTACAACCTTTCTGGTTTGTGAGTAGTTACGTGTTTTAAAGTGAGCTTAGTGCGTAGGAATTATGCAGCCTGGAGCTGTTTGTTATTTAGTCTCTAGTGTGTGTGGGATTTGTGGTCTGATTGAGTGTTTCCAGATTAGGATGTGCTAATTATCTAAATATGTAATAAAAGGGCGTACTTGAAGGAAGCTGAACAAATTGTGTATGAATTTCATTCCGGGCGAAAATTGTAGGCCTCGTCTGCTGTAGTTCTAAATTCTTCATATTTTCCGAGTTTTCATAGAAATTAGTTTCCGGGCCCACTCAGCCTAATAAATCTTTATTATGGGCCTCATCACATCATCCGAGCCTAGAGAGCGGAATAGTGATCACATCTTGTGAAGTCAAGCAAATGTGAGATCGATCATTTCCCCACTTCAAGCTCCAAGCCTCCCCGGCTTGTTATACCATAGTGAATGGTAAGTAGTGGGACTTAAATCGAAGTTTGCTAATAATGCCATGCAGTGAAGTATGGATTAAGGTCGACTTCTATTTATTTATAAAAAAAGGTAAAGTCAAATCAGGCCAAAAAGCCAACTTTCTATCCCTATTGTGAATGTAAGCTGTGAGCTATGGGAAAATGGCTGGGACCCATTTGGTCCCCAACCGAAGGCTCTGGGCCATTGCCACAGCATCATTTGTCATGCCGGCTTTGTGCTGGGAGGCGAAGCCAGTGCAGCGGAGCCACACAACCATGGAGGTAGGTACATAATGTACCTAGATCTGTTACCCTGAACTATGTTAAGGACATTCTTTCTAAATGTAAAGTTGGAAAGTCCCAGTAACAGTACAAAGTTTTACATGAGTCATAAGCTGAAATTCACAGCTTCAAATATCTTCCTGGAATAACTAAAACTTAGAGCCCAAACTAACCTAACCTTGGCTCATGCAGCCCAAAACAATTTAAGCTAACCTTAGCTAAGCGCACTTAGTCTGCCCTACAACAATTACCGGACCTAGCCTAGCTTAACCTTAACTCAACCAATCTAAGTCCAATTAGAGCCAACCTAGCGTTAGTATTGCACACGCCAACTTAAGACTAATTGCTTGCATTGGATTGAGCCATGGCGCACTCGTCATATCCTGGGAATTTAGATCTTCCAATTTAGAAGGGTTCAACTTAAGAGAACTGCAACATATTATGTGTGCGTATGCATATACATATATGTATGTACAAGGTAAAAAAGCCAATTTTTCTCTTTCCGGACTTGTGCCTTTCTCTTGAGTTTTTCCTTAAAGAAATGGAATTCCGTTCTTTCATGCGAGGATTTCTTGATTGTGGATCATAAATATGGGATGCTCTCGGGTTCCTAATTTATGGGCCTCTCCATATTTTAAACGGTTAGGAAGGGGCGGCTGGATCGAGTGGAATGAAAACGGAAAATGGTTTCACGTATTTTTGTCCTACGTAAATATTTGCAGAAACTTTCTCCATGCTTACTGCACTTATTATTTCTTTCTAGACGCGTCAACAGAAACGTTTCAATACATAGATTTAGCGTTCACAATACGCTGTAATGGCCTTTCAACTTTTCCCCCAGCGCAGCGTTCTCACAAAAATACTTTAGAAAGGGCTTTTAGATTTTAGAAGCTACTTCAGTTTATATTTATGGAAAATTGTACGATATTTTCTACAACTTTCTCTAAACGTACGATATTTGCAAAACATCTCCCTTTTCCCTATCTTTCAAAAGTACTTGTGTTACAATTCCGCTTTTTAGGTAGTAAGTAAATATCTCAGACCCCTTCTCCTCTATAATGTATTCAAACTTGAAGGCTTACTCTCTGCCAAGATACGGTATTTACAATCTCCAAGCCGTAACCAAACTCACTCCCGGTCCCTCCATTTACTATTACCATCCATTACGGTCTAATGTAGGAGGCTGGGAATCGGAAATCGTCCACTCAAATCCATTCCCGACTCTATTTACACTGAATTTTATTATTATGAGCCTGAGTACACAGAGAGAAACTTTCTCCAACTTTCCCTTTGGCTCTCCGTTGGAATGCATGGAATACCTGAGTCTCTTGGCACAGACACCCACGAGTGTCAATCTATTTAATGCAAAGGACCCGCGATCCCTTCGCCTTGAGATTGCAAACATTTTTCATGAATCAAATATCCTGAAGCTCGGAATTTGGGTTCCAAAAGCAATTTGAACAGAATTGGCTGGAGTGAATACTCGGGGACTCAGGACACACTCAGGAGTCAGTGCTCCAGCCGTGTGAATGAAAAACTTGGGATTGGACGAAGCCAGGGAAACCTTTCTTTGGGCCAATTCAAAAATAATATTCTAAAACAGGATGTAGGTAGGAGGTAGTTCCCTACATACAGAAAAGAAGTACAGTTCAAAGAATGTTATCCTTTTCTCAAGAGTAGCCACCTTGTTGTTGCCATATATTCAAGAAACGACCTATAGCTATAAAATGGTCTTACTTGATTTATATATGTATATTTCAGCCTGTTATAATCCAAATCCAAACCCTGGCATGACACTTGAAATATTTTATTGTTATCTTCCGATCAGTACTACAGCCACATCTGAGGTTCCTATTAATGTGGGTGGGTACTATTTGTTTTCCGGGCCGTGCGTGCCTTCCGGCCCAATCCAAGGCCTCTTAATGGTGTCATAGTGCTATAGCGGAAGTATAACATCTATAGGGCATATTTATGCGTATGCATGTGACAAAGCGACAGGCTAGACAGGGTCTAATTACTATAGTGTCCCTGACAGAATGACACTTAGCGCACTTCTCCTCTCGCCAGACCTGAAATTAATGGCTTGTGGTATTAGGAGGTTAGCATGCTCATGTTCATGCATAAGGTTTCTCCGGATCCAGGCCTAATGGTCCCGGCCCATTTGCATACAAGGTGCAGGTTGTACTCGCCAAGAGCTGGGAGAGTACAACTACAGTAGTAGAAATGGGAGATCCCAGTATGGGCACTACAGTTGGCATTGGATTAGAATAGGATTTGAGTCTCCAGATGCTCAGGGCTCTGGAGTCGGAAATCTAGACTCAGATAGCTATTTGACCCCTGCTGAAGTAATGGATAGTGTAGGCAGAGGAGCAGAATGGCCGGTCCCAAGTACGGGACAATGGGTCTCGAGTCTCGACAGAGAAAGCTCCTCCAAGCTCAGCCATTCAGCGAAACCCGTCGTACTTCCTACTGTAGTAGAAATGAAGAAAGGAGACTCAGTTACTGGCATATGCTCCCGTCTATAGCCAAGGCCTGGATTTATTAGAAGATCGTAAGGAAGTGTCTAGCACAAGCTCCAGCTCGGATTTAAACTCTGAGGCGCATTATGAGGTATTTTAGCTGAGTTCGATCATTTTTCATGGTAGAAAGTATATATTTTAGCGGAATAAGTGCTAATTTTGTAATCCAAACCTAACGTACCTTTTAATCTTACTTTTAATAAGTAAAAACTTCGCCCTAATTCAAGTGAATATGTAACTATTTACTTTTGGGTTTTCCGGTAAAATCTGTACGTTTTAAATCACGCAGATATTGCCACCGAATATGCATGCTACGATAGATGCAAGTATGAATCTCCTTTCAAAACCACAGATGATATTGAAACGATATTAAATAGTAGGAAACTTTACGTTATTATTTTCTGGCGCACAACTATAATAACAATCAATTCTTGCACTCACAAAGGTAAAGCTAGTCTTTACCTACCTTATGATTTGTTTAGCTCAAAATCAGTATTTTAAATTTGAATAAATGCCGTTGTTTTTAAAGTATTCTTTATCAAATTCCCACTATGCTCCTTTCAATTAGATTCTGGGACTTGAATCATTTACGAATACAGATTACTTGTACATATAAAACCAGTATTGATTTAGATTTCGTACTTTCCAGTAAGAAATATACATTTTTAAACCATAAGTTACTTATATGTTATGTATGCTCATATGTGCACAATATTTTTAATACACAATTTTAAAAATCGATATAATATTCACATGACCATCCAAAAATATCCACCGACCACAACCACTGATTGAGGTCCCACAAAATATTTTGCCCACGTCCAACCCTTTTTGTGATTGTGTTCTTGTACGTTAAATCCATACGCCTCCCTCACAGAGTGACACAGTAATGAAGTAATAAATTCTAGATCCACATGCATACGGGAGGCTGGATCCCTTAATCTCTCCGACACAGCCTTCCCTGAATATCCTAGAAGGGGCTACAGACTGCCGAGCCGTTTTAGCTGTAGCCAGAACCAACATGTTTGTTCATTTTGGGGCTGGGAGGGTTCTTGGTCAGTCATCCGTTCCTAAGGCGTAATGATGGAGCGGGCAGTGATGAGGAGTGCCACGTCTCGCTTCCGCTGCAGAAGATGGATCTTGGGCCTTCTTCACAGGAACCTGTGTAAACAGCCGCCTCTCGTCCTTCTATTCATCACTCCTCATTTTCTACACGGTGAAAGGCCGGGGAAAGGACTGATCCACTATATGGCCACCGTCCAAGTCAGAGCCCGATCCAGAAGCCTTAGTAATCGTAAGGACTTTTTTCCGGCGGCAAGGACAGGGGCTCGGGTAATCCATCTCTTACTCCGTTGATCAAATGTTGACCGGAGGGACTATCAGCCCAGAACTCAATTAGTGGGGACTTGCTAATGCTAATGCCCGTATGTTATTTCGTTTGGAAAATTCAATAGTCAATACTATGTAGCCAATGCAAGATACTGTAGTTCTTCTCTTTTCTAGTTTGTATCAGGTACAGTACCTACACTTGTAAAATACGGTACGCCTTCATTATGTCGAACTCCCGAATGTCGAACTGTCACTTAGTCGAACTCACTACGTCGAAAGTTTTGAATGTCGAATCGTTTGAATGTCGAAAAGTTTGAATGTCGAATCGCTTGAATGTCGAAAAGTTCGAATGTCGAATCGTTTTATGTCGAAAGGTTTTAATGTCGAATCATTTAAAGAGCAGGTTAGCTTAGGTTAGCGGTTAGGTTAGTTAGGGTTAGGCTAAGTTAGGTTAGGTTAGGTTAGTTAGGTTTAGATACGGTTCGACATTCAAAGCTTTCGACATTTAAACGATTCGACATTCAAGCCATTCGACGCAGTGAGTTCGGCGAAGTGACAATTCGACATTTTACAGTTCGACATAATGACAGCCATTCGTAAAATACAATAGCTAAGTGATAGGTTCGCAAACCTTCTTGGTTACAACCTATACTTTCTTGCACAGAATAATATTAAATAATTGTTCTAAGCTACTGTTACACCATTCTATTCCCAAAAATGTTAGCATATTGAAGCATTTCATGCTACACGCTGCTCGATGTCAATACTTCCTGTAACATACAATAAGAGATGAAGGGACACGGGCCTGGAGTGTTCCCCATAAATAGCACGCTGAGGCGAATACTTATACCTACATATTGGATCTTTCCGAGGTGGTTTTGGAAGTGGGCAAGGTAATTCGGAAGGCCGTCCCGGCCTGAATGGCCCATACAACTTGCAATAAATATGTATGCGTAGAACCTGCGAAAGGTGAGATCTGAAGATCCAAGGGAAACTACTGGCTAGGTTACCCCTTACAGGTCTGGCAAGCCACAGATGAGATAATAATGAGATTCGGCGAGGCGTAGGAGGGAATCCTTTTCCTATGTAAGATCCAAGTTGAGGGCTAAAGTTGAGATTTTATTGCCTCTGGAGAAGGAAGCCCATTCATTCAGGCTCAAGTTTGGCCGTTTTCAAATGAGAGAAACAGAAGTAGAGCACTCGATGTGAATATTTTAGTTATATTACATATGTAGATCTAGCTGAATGGAAGTGATATAGAGCACAAAAACCCCTCAAACTGTCACGCGGATCAGGATCAAGAAGAGGACCTTAGATGTTTCTATTATTCTTCTACATAGTTTCTTTTTATGTATTTCGAACCTTTTCTGCGGAAATAAAACTAGAATGCATTGATTCCAGCAACAGAGAGAAGTATGGTAGAAATTGGCCGGGCTTTCTCCGCTTTCTCGAATAAATTGGGCCTTTAGGGAATTTCAGAATGCTTAAGAATCAAGTATAAGGCATTTTAATACCAATCATTTATAACGCTTAAAATTGAGTCTATCTCTGAATTTCATAATTGTATCTTAAAATTACATGCAGACACTAACTGCTTTCTCTGCCGCCGTTGTTAGCATAAAGGCTGAGTATCAAACTCTGCAAGACAGGCCCTTCCTAATTTACAGCATATTTAGTAATGGAAAAATTACAAACGCCTCCGAATAGTTCACTCCTTCCTGCCTGACTTTTTCTTTTGTCCTAATGAGATCTATGTAGGGAGGGAGAAAGTTGGGCCCGCTTTAGCCATAAAATTAGAGGAGCCAGCCAAGCCTTTTCTTAATTATCGTTATTCGGAGGAGCCATTTAGTCGGGGCGGCTAGGCCTCGTCTCTGTTAATTTGTTCAATAATAATTCCCGAGTCCTCAGACCGTATTTATTATTCAAGACGAGCCTGGCTACTGCCTCCCAAAATCATGATAACTTCTACTACATAGGAAGAGCAACGGAGCCTCGGGAATTCAGCCAGCAGCTAGGCCCGACTGGTTCCCGCCTGCCTGAGTCAATATTTGAAGGCACATGCTAGAGGGAACTGTATTTTAATTAAATATTCCTAATATAATTTTAGTTTAATACCCAGCAACTCAATATACATGAGCGTGAGAATTTACAATGTAGGTAGTTTTAATATTTCAAATTTGACAATCCTAAATTTAACAAAATTAATTTAACATGATATTAAGGCCGGTCGTGAAGGCTTGAATCAAACCGGAGGCAACTTTGGCCCAAATGAGGCAAAACTACCGGGACTGGGAATGGGTAGGAATTAGGAAGGGTAGGTTGGATTGTAATCTAAGCCGTAGCTCCGACCTCTCCTCCATCCTAATAATACTCGGTAGTCATTAAAGTCCAATTACTGTGTATGTACTCCGAAGTAGTGTAGATATGACAATGGAGGGCTGGAAATCTCGTAAGCTCCCGAGATGGGAAACTTATCCGGTTCCTGGGACCCGTATTGTAGGCGTAGGAGATTGGAGAAAAGATTCAAAGGAGAGCTTTGGGTGAAAGGACAAGTAAATTAATACATATTAGGCTCAGGCTCCCCTCCCAAATCCCTTCCATTTCAATTGGATTCGAACCAGGTTCCATAGAAAGGCTTCCGCACTTCCGCCTTTTGTTCCCACGGCCCTAACATTGTTTTCAAAGGATTTGCATTCGGGGCCTTTAAATCCTGAATTTTGTCTCTGGCATAGGTCTAGGCTGGACCGACTACGTGTTAGGCACTTTCCAAAGTTTTAATTCTTTGTCCAATTCCAAAGTGTTCATAATTTTAAGACTCTACGAGGAAGTGAGGTCCCCCGCCGGTCACTTCAGAGGCAAGCCCGTGATCCTGTGTCAGAATCGATTATGGACCAACGACCAACCTAAGAGACTGGTTCCTACGGATTCGGTTCACAAAGTTCAAAGTAGGTCGGCTCCTCAATGAGGCCTGCTGGGATAACGGCTATATTCAGGTGAGTCAGGTTAACTCAGTACGGATAAATCCGAGGAAAGTTTTGGATTTCGGAAGAGGAGACCGGAGATTTAGCACTATATGGTTCCAGAAGAGACTGGTGGTGGTGGGAGGCTGCGGCATATGGAGCCGGCCTTTAATCATTCATACTCAGCTGTCATGCAGCTGAGCGGTTTCCGTTCTTACTAGGGAACAGAAAGTTGGAAGAATCCAAAGTCTAGTCTTCTTCCGTGCCTTGGTATTGAGCCTATACAGAAATTAATTCGATCATCAAATACACATAAGAAAATCAGTTCCGACTTGATCCCCTGTCCTTTAAAAACAATGGTACAGGATTTTAGAATTAAAAGGAAACTCCTACTTTAGGCGTTGTAGTACGCATTGAGCCTATACTTATTCTTACTTCCATTTTACGTCAAAAGGAATAAAACGTTCGATGTAGGGCTAGACCCGGATCCCGCATTTTCCTAATCCTGATCCTGACCCAAGTCTGAGGCCCGGGCAAGTACCCATAAATTTCGGATGAGCAAAAACGGCCCGACAAAAAAGGGCCCATCATCCAACACTCAAAGTCCTATTATGAAAACGAGGCCTCTGCCCATAAGGGCCCAATGGACCGGGAACGAAGTGGTGGCGGCGGTTCGGAGGCCGGGCTCATAAATTTTCCGCCGAGAAGATGAAAAGTTTCGGGCTCTAGCCAGTCCAGGCCAATTTTAAAAATAGTTCTATGTTCTACGTTCTGCGGATGTAGTCTACGTAGTACAATTCACGATTCCATGCTCCTCCCTATTAAAAACACGGAACTTGGTACTGTATTTCCTGCACGAGGTGATATACAGATCTTGGCAATGAATTTGTGCATCGTGCAATAAATTGCGGTTCCCCGAGTACATATGTATATAGTACAGTAGTCTGCGATCAGAGCGCGTTATATGTAGGTACTGCTTCGAAAAATGAGCATGGAGAAAGTACCAATTTTTGGTTTGTTAGATTCCGCCTCATCCCCTGGATGGAATCGATTAATTTTAGTGCTCTGGGAGGGTTGCCTTTTTATATCTGTAGTTGTGATAGAGATCCTCCTGATCTGCTACAAAGAGGAATAATAAATGTGAAATACGAGATATTCAGTAGGTACCTAATTGTGTTGGGTCAGGGAGCCATTGAATTTCAGAAATCAGAGCCATTCATAAATACAGTATCTTTAGTATTTTGGCCCACACTTATCCCAGTAGAAGTTTAGTCAGGGAGTGAACACTTGAGTTGAGAGGCTGTATTGCCTATACTCAGTCATCCGTCTATCTATAACTAAAACGTCGAAGTCTCATCTGAAGTACTTTTCCCTCTTTCACGGAAGGGAATGGAAAAAGTAACTAACAAGGTTATCGCACTCCGCCTAAAAGCCTCTACGAGCCTCAGCAGGCGGGGAAAGTACTAAATGAATCCATCAAGCATCCACTTTGGCTTACTAGGCCAAACTTCTATTTATTTAATCCAAGGCTTTCGTTTTAGAAGTTGGGCTCCTTTGAGGTTGAGGACATTATAGTATAAGCACTAAGCACCCGAAAATAAAAAGTCAGCCAACCTAGGCTCTTTCAATAAAAAATATACTAGGCCGGCTACATTGTATTCCGCAGTCACGGTTTCTGTTCTTTCCATTTATGACCAAAAAATACCTCGAAAATGAGCCAGGCTTACCAGTCACAAAGATATACTTTCTCAAGAGCGGAAAACACAAAAGAAAGGAATCGCTTTCAGTCAACCCGAGAGAAACTTATTAAGATTCAGATAATGCTTATTCTGCGGTTCTCTACACTTTTCAAACCGTCCCTAAACAGTTCTGTCTTCCTTTACAAAACTTTCTGTAGAAAACAGAGGGAAGTATAGTTCAACTATCCGGGAACCGGGTCCTACTGATTCCTACTTTCCGGTATTCATAACGAGGTTTTAATTGCTGGAACGCACAGAATAGTACGTATAGTGGTTCAACAAGCGTTTTTGAGCGTTGTCGCTGTCGACAAAATCAAATAGAAAACATTTTTTGAGAAACGTCAACTGAGTCATTAAAATAAGTGTCAAGGGAGGAGGTAAGGGTATCGGGTACCGGCACCGGCCCTTAGCCTGTCAAGATCAAGAGGATCCCAATTTAATTCCGATGTTCCACCTTGCCAGTCCGGCCAGACCAACTTTCTCCGCACGGAATCCCACTCAAGGACCTTTCTTCTCTACTATTTGCTCAGGAAAAGCCGTCCGTGACATTTGAAGACTATGCTAAGATCCAATGGAGTTATTTGATGTTGAAACCGCCTAACCCCGCACTTTTATGGACACTCCGATGCCCTAATCCTAATGGGCTTTTCTTCACACTTAAAGGAGCTCGGAATTTGTAGTTCCGCGTCTAGCCTATAGAACTTATTTGGCCTGATCCAATAAGCTTCAACTTTGGATCCGAACCGAGCTGACATTTTTTCCTGTGTAGAAGAAAGTCCATTTGGCCAAATAAATGCGGCGTAAAGTGGGACTCGTGCTTCAAGTGATGTTTGGAGCACGTTGTGTTCCTAATGCCTTGCAAAATTGTTTGGAGTAGGTACGTCCGCACTATGGCAAAATTAACATTAGGTCTTCCAAGCTCAATCAAGACACTATAATTGAGAGAATGGAAATGGAACGGAAAAACCTGACTTCAGCAGCTTGGGACCAAAAGGTGTAAGCAAAGGGAAATGAAATTCAGAAAAAAAAAATTGTGGACCAAAATTCATTTAATTTAGCTCTGAGATAGGTACGATTTCTTACGCACTACATGTATGCATATAAATAGATACACTATTCAGCTTTGGGTCTGTTTCACAATTAACGAACAAATGCGAACGATGCTTGTGTACAAGCTTACCCCATGTCAGTACACAGTCTAAAGTCCACGTTATAATAATATATCTGACTGCTTAACGATATGGTTTAAAGAGAAAATGACCAAATACTTGAATGGAAGATAGACACAATGGGTGCGACGAGTGTTTATCGCGATTTGAGGCAAATTACAACTTTACGTTTTATTTTTATGATTTTGATGCCTACTTTAAACGGAATTTTTACAAAAGGCTCTAAACTGTGGGTTTGAAATATTTAATAATTAAATTATTACCAGAGACATAAACATTGAGTTGGGGTCTACCTACCATACTTTTACGCTACCATATTGGATCATATCCTCCATTCATTCATCTGTAGTTTACGGATTCTAATTACTATTCTAATACAACAACACAAGATTTTATGGACGGTTGTAAACTTTACGTGAATTAAACAGTAGGAATTATAGCAGTTGAAAACGCACTAGTAAAGTACTTTATAGTGTCCCCATAATAACACTTATAGTAGCACCTTAATCTACTTGAATTGTATTGTATATACATATTTTAATTGTATCAAATGTATTACACATTGCGTTTCAGGTCAGTGCTTCTTCTCCCTTGCCACGGGATTTGGTCCAATTATTATGTTCTCTTCATACAATCCCTTCAGGCACAATGTTTACAAGTAAGCCTGTGGACAAGGCAGATTTTTTAGTTTTCTGGTAAATCCAATGTTTTTTATGGTGCGATATTATGATTCAATTTGTCAAGGGACGCCTTCATTATCAGCCTCGTGGACACTTTCACGAGTCTCTTGGCGGGCCTGACCGTATTTGCAATTCTGGGGAACCTTGCAGATCGTTATGATACGGACGTGTCAAAGGTTGTGCAGGACGGGCCCGGCCTGGCCTTCATCTCTTATCCCGACGCCATTGCTCAGTTTGACTTTGTTCCACAGGTAGGAAATTGGACTCTAATATGTACAGATTTAATAGCCTTATCAACAACAAAAAGTAATCGTTGCTCCGTAGCTTTTTGCCGTGCTCTTCTTCCTAATGTTGTTCACGCTTGGGGTGGGGTCGCCCACTTCCATAACTGGCGGCCTAATTACGATCATATGTGACCAATGGCCGAGCCTCAAGCGATGGGCAGTCACTTCAGGGGTCTGTGCGGCTGGGTTCCTGGTCGGACTTGTATATGTGACCCCTGTAAGTCATTACACAGGTACAGTCATAATAGAGTTGACACGTAACACGTGACCTTGTCTTAGGGTGGTCAATTCATGCTCACCTTGGTCGACTATTTCGGAGCCAACTTTGTGATCTACGTGATGGCCACACTGGAGATTATCGGGGTGGCCTGGATATACGGGCTCAACAGTTTCTGCAAGGATATTGAGTTCATGTTGGAGATTAAGATTGGGTGGTATTGGAGGTTTTGCTGGGGGTGAGCAGCGAACACTTCGTAGACAGAGTTTGAAGCTTAAAAACATTCAAATTCAAATCACAAAAATTCAAAATATTGCAGATTCTTTATTCCCATCTCTCTGACGGCCATCCTCTTCTACGCATTTATTACGGCGGAGCCCTTGAAGCATAAGGGCGTAGAGTTTCCGACGACAGCCATTGGTAAGCATTTAGCACGACTTTCACGGATCTACGCAGCACAAGTGTTAAAGAAATTTGCTTGAATGAATTGCAGCTGCGGGCTGGAGCTTAACGGCCATAGCCGTGATTTGGGTTCCAATCTGCGCCGTCAATGTTGTGTATACGAGAAAGAGCGATGGCTGGATAGAGGTTTGTACAGAATGCAGATGATTTAGATCAAAAATAAGTTCTAGGTTTGTTTCACTATGGAATTTTCGATTTTCCAGAAATTCAAAGAAGCGCTAGTTCCTACCAAGGAGTGGGGCCCGAGGAACCCCAAAACAAAATTAGCATGGATTGCTCACAAGGAAAAGACTGCTTAAATGTTGTATCAATTTTGCTACTAAATATTATCAAATTAATTTTAGTTAATTGAATTGCATCACTTTACATAAAATCGTATGTCAGCGTTTAGGGATCTTCACGTTTTTCTCCTGAACTCCCGGTAAGTATGACTAATCATATAGATTTAGCTGATTTTGCGAGTACGAAGTTGTGGTCGGTTTCGTTGACGTGTCTTGTACCTCACAGAAGTACAAGATTTATTTTTCTAGTAGTTCCCTTGTCAACTTCCCGCTGCGTTTTCAACGGTGGTCTAGTCTGGAAGGCTGTTTGTGAATGTAGTATGTAGTGCGTAGTGCACTGCACTGGCTGTTCTTCCCTTCATCTGTAATGACATTGTTCCTGTATACTTCTATTCTGCCCGGCAGACCGGAAAAAAAGCTTTACGTTTTAATTCCAACAGAAGCCCCGGCCTATCTTGTTAATTAAAAACTTTTAGTATAGCTAGGCGCTCATATTATTTCGAGGAACAGCACATAAGAAAATTCTGTTCTGAAAGAAAACTCAATTTCTACGACCTTGATCAATATCCTGAAGACATCCCGTTTCTAATTAGATGAAAGGGAACATTGAGTAGGAAGTTTCCGAGGCCTGAGAAAATATTCGGGTTCATCATTTTATGGATCTGATGGAGAGCCGTGGGTCTTGGTCTTGGGGCTCTCTGGAGCCTGGAGACTTGAAAATGATTAGGCGTCGACAGGACGGAAAACTTACAGCCGCAATAAAACACTATTGGCCTACTGCCGGCCTCAAAGTAGGCCTATGTTTTCGGCTCGGAGAAATAAGAAAAAGTGCTGAAGAGGAAATATGTGACTTCATAAATTATATCCGGAAAATGATCAGAAGTTAGGATCCGGCTACTGCTATTGTGCTGCGGAGAAAGCTACCGCGAGCACAGAAGACGAGCAGACTACCGACGTACGAATTCACCAGTACAACTTTGAATTATTTTTATGACCTTTCCCTATGTAAACATGTGTTAGGAAATAGGCTATAGATGTCTAACCATAAGGTCAGATATCTCGGGACTCGAGGCGCTTTTGAGCTAAAGGAGGTCAAATTAAGTTTGCATGTTCGAAGGGAATGTGTATAACCTACAAAAATTTCAGTATCCGAAAGCTTAAGTGTAATAAATCGACACCTTGAGGTAGTTTTTTTGGTATTACGGAACTAGGAATGAAAATAACGAATAACGATCCCCTGAGTTGATTCGCATAATTAACGCCACATTTACCAATTTGCATTGAACTAAGATTGGCTGGCGCGTGTGTGCTAGAAATGTTCAGAACAACTAATAGTTGGTTTCCGCGTTAGCGCGGGTCTTGTTGGCACCATTCATTTTTAACGTATTTATATTTATGTACATTAAGCCGTTTAGTCACAAAGTGCTCTTCGGACATTTCTACAAGGAATGAACCCTAAGGACGGTGCTTGTGCTTAGGTATTTTTAATTTTCAAGCAGTTAAATTTATGTAAATATGTAGATTTCATATCAGACCTATTCATAATTCTGCATTTAAATACAGATTTAAAATAATGCAAAGTCAATGTCTATGTCATTCATCTCAACGTTTATAAGTTAATAAAACTTGGCAGCCTGACGAGGACTCGTTCAGTTTGATTCTAGCTTTCGAAAGAGATGAGTCTGAGAAGTGAAAAATAAAATTTTCTCAATTATATAATTACACTCGTTTAAAATGAATAACGCAGTCGTAAGCTCCCTTTGCTTGAAGCTCGGAAGAATTGCGACAAATATTTTTGGGAACGAAGATCCTGCAGATTTGGTAAAGTTATTTATTTTAAATTATTAATTAATGCACTTACGCTCCGGGGCGTCTCCAGCTTTAATTTTCGGGAGGGGTCTAAAAGTTCCCAATGTCTAATGCCGCCGCTGGCGGACATTAGGTTTCAGTTTGCGCCTAAAAATGTATCTATATTCTATTTTGAAGAATGTATAAGCATGAATTGATAAAGTATAGCGTCGCAATCGAATTTTTTTCAATTCGATATGTTGAAAAATGTCGTGATCATAACGTGTAAGTTGTAACCCCAGTATTTAAAGGCTTAAGATCTAATTATATTTTTATACATAGATGGTGGAGCCAGAGCCAGACTGTGTTCAAAGTATCGCTGGTGAAGAAACACCGCCGCCGGTGGAGCCCGAGTCATATCTGGAAGAGCTATATGAAACCGCTGACGAGGACTCGTCTCTACTACTTCCCCCTGCCCTGGAACGTAGGACCCCGACACCCAAGCGCCGGTCTATTGGTCCGAGTACTTCCAATACTTCAAAGCCAAAGACCTTTAGTAACCTGGACAGCAATAGCGACAGTGGGTTCCGGCGTAGGAGTAGGGCGTCCCGGCGTTCATCCAGGAAGGCGGCAGCCATTTTGGCCTTTGTTGACCATGACAGCCTCCTGGTCCAAGATTCTCCTGCCAAAGCCAGCCCTCCAAGTAAGCTCAGCTTTTTTCAGCTCTACATCTGAATAGTCGTCTTCCTTATCCCTTCGAAACGCAGCAAGGGAAAATGGGAAGGCTTCAATATCCATGTCTCAAGCCTAATCTGGGTCTTCATATTCAATTATTTAGGGAAGATACCGAGTCCTGAGCCGAAGCCAGCTAAGATGTTTCAGAGTCGAATCCCAAGGCCAAAGCTCCTCCACCCCTCATCTTCTGCCCAAGGAGAGATGAAGGTTATGAGAGGACCGGACATTGAAAATAGCGTGGACTGGATTGCCACTACGACGAATGTCGTAAGCCCCGGGGACTCAGGGCTGCTCCCTATCTCTCCCTACGAACTGATCTCAAGGGTAAGGAAGCCAGGAGGGGTGGTCAATGCCCGGCGACGGCCAAGCCTCGCTGTGGGCAGGAAGCGGGTGGCCACACCGGCGGCCAAGCCCAGAACCAAAGTTCAAGCTCATCAGCAGCATCACAAATGCTTTGAATTCGGATCCAGGGATCTGGTAGTCAAGAAAGTTCACTTTAAATAAATACATAGGTGGTGTACTGCTGGTGAAGGGTCATAATTAATTGGAAGGATACAAATGTGAACTATAAATATATGTAGGTATAGGCTAGATTTTAGGTTGAAGTTTACGCATTTCATACTAGTTAATACAAACTTAATTTAGAAAAAGGTTGCTCGTTCGAATATAAATTTTGAGATATTTAATATTTATTAAGTAAAAAGCTCATCTGGCTCTAATAGATAGAGCGTGTATGATAGAATGTAGTCTTTTAAATTGTATGAGTGTATTAGTCGTCAAAACGAACAGTAGAGGTCTATTTCGCATCTTGAGATTCAGTCTCCGTATACAGTATAAGGATTGTCAGTAATACTAGAATAGAATAGAACTAAGGTACCTATTCATATAATTTGTTTTACAAGGATATTAGTTGTGAGAATACCAAATACATGTACCTTACATAAAAATGAAATAAATAGTATTATTCTCACTCAAGTCAGGCACACAATGGTTTTGCATTCTGGAGCTTAGAGTTCGTTATCATTATCGTTTTACCTTATACGTATCCTCTCCATCTAATAGAACCTACTAGTAACGCACAAGTCAGAATTTTGCTTAGTTCTCAGCCCATGCAAAATTCAGCCTCTAAATCGTGCTACAAAGCAAATAGTTTACATGCGATATAACTAATAAACAAATTCTTAATATGTCTGGACCTATATAGGTATAATCAGTTCAGCAGAACAGTGGAAAGATTCAATGTGCTCCGTACATATGGGAGGGATGCCTCCGAACTCCGCAAGTTCTCTACATAGTCCTTTCTGCCTGCCTTTTGCTTTTGACTTAATGAGATCTATTAGAGGGAGAAAGTTGGAGGTTGGACCTCGCTCTGCCAGAAAATTAGAGAAGGCAGCCAAGCCTTTTCTTAATTATCGTTATTTGGAGGAGCCATTTAGTCGGGGAGCCTAGGCAAGGCAGTTCCCTGTTAATTTGTCGAATAATAATTATTCCAGAGTACTCAGACCGTATATATTATTCAGGAGGCCTAGCGACTCTCTGTCTGCCAAAATCATGATCATTTCTAGGCGGAGCAACGGAGATTGGCAGATTCAGCCAGTTAGTCTCAGCTGACTTTCTTCTGGGTAAATATTGGCAGTAAGTTCATGCTAGAGAGAACAGTATTTTAAATATAACAGTTTCTTCCTTGCGAATAATGGAATAAATCCAGTCAGATATGCCCTGCAGCATTTTGCGTGTTAGAGGCAGTACAGTAAATTCATTTGTAATAACATTAAACCTGCAATTCTTGATTTTATCAGAGATTCAAACTCTCCTTTCGCATGTATTTTCACAATTTAGAATGTTTATGTACTACCTACGTATGTCCTATGTTTGATTTTAACGTATTCGGGACCTTGTTTTTTTAAATAAAAACTAATTATACGAAGCGCTATTCAATTTCTCAAATTTTTCAAATGATAACCACAATAATTTTCCCAAACCAATTCATCCACCGAACTGTTTATCTTTGTTGCGCAGCATAAAAATTAATTTTAACGGCTTTAGCTGTGTTGTTCGTCTTTCAAACTAATTGTGTGACATAACTGTATCAATTTGCATTTGTGCCATATTTATTTTGGTCTGGGTACTTATGCAATTTATTATGATTTAGTGTGCATGTATAATTTGTCACAATTTGACCTCAGAAACTTAGCTAAATAGTATAAGCCCATTTGTCCAAGAATAAAGTATTCTCTAGGTAGAGGTAGATAAAAAACCGAAAAAGAATCCGCTTTAGCGTAATTACTGGCTTTATTTTCAGTTTCTTGAACGAAATAACCGGCTTCACCAAGTTCAGCAAAAGTAGGAATATGAACTTTAGAGATTGCTATCTAAAGCCATAACTCCAACTCCAGTTCAATTATCACCTAAATCCTAATAAAACTAGTTATTATAGTCCAATTATTTGGATTCCGGAACTACACCTACTGTAGACTGACAATGGAAGTTTAAGTTGGATCCTGGAAGTCTCTTAAGCACCCCAAATGGGGAAACCTCCTGTTTCACTGTAATGTGGGAGTATTTAGATGGGAGAAAGGATTCGGCAGAGAGATTTTGGAGGAAGGACAAGTAAATTAATACACATTAAGCTCAGGCCTACTTTCACCCACACTCTCCAATCCCTTCTATTTCAATTGGACTTTAACCTGACTCCATACAAAGGCTTCCCCGCCCGTCCGCCATCCCCATTGTTTCCCACGGTCCTATCATTCTTTCAAAGGATTTGCATTTGGGGCTCGGTCTGGTGCCTCATAAATCCTGAACTTTGTTCCTGTACAGGCCAGGCCCGGGCTAGGCTGCACAGCATGTAAGGCACTTTGGGAACTTTTAATTCCAGCTGTGTGGGGCATGAAATTGGGAGCGGCGTCCGGCGTCGACAGCGGGACAGCTGGATTTAAAACTTTTGAAAATTGTGGAACATAGCGGCAAATTGGCAGGGAATACTTATAACAGTAACGATGTATTTCTTGAATATTCGGAATTTCGTAACCTATTTTGTAAAGTATCGGTATCAGCACAGACGTTTTTGTTGCCTCTGCCATGATTGCACATATTCCCGTTACCAAATAGGTAAGTTTTACGATAACGATAATGTTTGCTAAGTATCCTCATTTGGACATATCCGGTCCTTTGTCGCCCAGACACGCCTCACGCCATCACAGAACGTGGGAATGTTATTGTGTTCCTAGCGCCAAAGCATCAGCATGAAAATAAATGACAAGCCTCGGTTCTACAAATTGGGGCTTGGCTTTATTGTTGGATAGCAGAAGGGAGCGGAATGTTTTATTAAATTACATTTTTATGGTTTACCCATTACAGTTGGGCTGGACTGGAGACGGCCTGTGTGTGTCTTGTGTCTACGTAATATGTACACAGGCACTGTCTTTCTCCAGAGTGAAAGTTTAGTAATCCGACCGGGCTTACTGTTAAAAGCTTCCAATTATTACAGTTTCAGGCCTTGTGACTAGGGAACGTGACTATTCATATTTCATACTCAGGGAAGGACGATCCTGTTTGGTTAAGGGATCAGGCCTATATTCGCTTGAATCAAATCAACAATTCTGCTAAACTGGCAAGTTAGGTTAGGGCCACCTTTGAATTATCAGTGCATCTTGTCAATAGTTAATACTTCACGCGCTTTTTGTATATAACCTGAGATGTTAGATATAGCCGAAGCTTTATGTTTTACTCACACACTTATATGTACCTGGTGCGTCTCCTCTAGTACTCAAGATCAGTACTCCGGAACAGATGGTTCCCGAATTCAGCCTGGGCCTTCAACATATAGATCACGGTGGGACTTAAGTTGAGATTTCAGTAAGTGGTTAAATAATGTGCCTGTCATCGATCCAATCCCAGCGTTCTCCTTCCCTCAAATTCCAAACCATTATGTCCTAATCGCTCCTGTCCTCACTCTAATTTACTTGAGGCGTAAGTTTTTTTTAGGTAACTAAATAGGACTTAAGCGTTTATTCTTTTTTGAAGCATTCAGGCATTCTAAATTAAAACTATTTCACGGCTTTGAATCTCCAGCAATAAAAATTTATAAACCTGCTTTCAGCAGCTAGGGATCAAAATGTATATATATATATAAACCGGTAATTATGGTTGGTCCCGTTTTCCCTATATAAACTCATATTATATTTGGTCCCGTTCTCCCTATATAAACTGGTATTATGGTTGGTCCCGTTTTCCCTATATAAACTGGTATTATGGTTGGTCCCGTTTTCCCTATATAAACTGGTATAATGGTTGGTCCCGTTTTCCCTATATAAACTGGTATTATGTTTGGTCCCATTTTCCCTGTCTTGGGCGGGCTCATGTCTGCAAGGTAGGCAGGCAGTCATCACCCAAACATAATAAGAAAATGCCTTTGCAGAACCGGCGGTCGAACCTAACTTTGGAGGGCTCTAGAGATATATTAGTGAGACCGGCACTCTATCCTACTGCACCATAAAATAGTACACATACAGGATGGTAGAATAAAACATAGTC
>JAQFZY010000482.1:0-26902 GCA_034696285.1 Hypogastrura burkilli | reverse complement strand
GTGGTTAATATTTTTATTGATGATATAGCATTGTTTTGGTCAGGACATGAAGTTTATTGAAGCTGATCTACGTGTTTAATGTTCAGCCAAATATATTAATCTGGCCTGTCAAGAGGCTGTTGTCACTTTAAAATTGATCCAACAGTGTCGATTGACTCGTTTATTGATGACTAAAAGTATGATTTGTTTCTTTAGGACATTTTCGTTTGTTTCACGTTAAAATTAGGTTCAAGGTCGGAGCCGGCTCCGGCTCCAGCTCCGGCTCTGGCTCCAGCTCCGGCTTCGCAAAAAACTGGAGCCGACTGTTTGGCTCCGGCTCCGGCTCCGCAAGTTTCGGAGTCGAAATCCGACTCCAGATCCGGCTCCGGCTCAAGCGAATCTGCGGTGCTCTAATTCCTACGGAAAGCTCACATTTCACTTCTATTGTATGGACCATACAATATGGTACGTTTGGTTGAAGTTCTAATAATCCGCATGTTTCGTAATTTGAATCTTACACTAAGGACTAGGGTAATGAAGATTTACGAGCTAACGTAATTAAGAGCATTTACTAGTTACTCGAAGAAGTTGAAAGTTGAATGCACGATGTACGTCGTCATATGCTTTAAGTTTCTTTGTACTTCGTAGTACACCTAATTCAGTATTCAATCCTTAGGCCTTTTCATCTGGAATTGCAATCAAACATTGCCATTTGGTTAAGAAATATTCGGATTCAAGCCAGCAGATGTTCACAACGAGCTAAAGGTCGTAAAAGAGTTGGTAAGAATAAGAATAAACCTCTTAGGCTTTATTAATTTTGGTTAGCAATAGCGTAATAAATATTTTACTTCTGACGACGGATCCTCTAGACTGTAATATATGTACTAAGTACGTAGGTATTTTATTGTGACGTATGACACACGTTGGAATAAACTAATGCTTGTATTCTACTTTTTTTTTCTTGCGGTACTTTTGTTTTAGCTTGTTTATAACCCGTATATTTTTGCACTTAATTAAATAATTCCAAATTAACCATCTACAAGGGTGGCTTGACGAATACGAGGATGTATTATTGGTTTCAACCACTTGAAAAAAAAATTGTTTTAGGGTCGGAAAATCATTTCGATATTTTGGGAAAAGGACTCACCGCGATAATGTGCCTAAGATTGTTAATGGTGATTGGTGATTGGTACATAAATCGATTTTTCTTTAATTCGGTGTATACGTACCAGAAATTATCAAATATAACACTTTGGAGGCCAATCCCCGCCCAAGGCGAAAGCCTGGAGGCGACAAAAAGTCAATAACCTGTAAACCCTATTTTCAAGTCCGAGGCCTCTTTACCTGAACAGATTTGAATTTATCCCGAGGCCCCGGACTAGAAAATAGGGTTTACAGGTTATTTACTTTTTGTCACCGAGAGTAACAATCTTGTTTTTGAACGCCCATCCTATACTTAATAAATACCCAAAATTCCTTTTTGATTTTCCGACCCTTTTTTTTCGAATGGTCGAATCCTATAATACCTCATCAATCATACATAAATGCCCAGACACAAAATTACGAATAGATATTCTAACTATTATAAAATTACTCCTAGGTTTGGTCTGTCCGATTGATCTTGATCGCAATTCTCAACCCAGACCCACCAAATCTCGCCAGCAAAAAGTTATGCCCAATACGAAGATCAAGTTTGAACTTGGGATTTTTAGGGTAAAGGGGTCAGTACCTTAAGGGCCAAAAACATGGCCACTAGCAACGGATTTTTTAGAATTTTGTTGACATTTTCTGAAAATCCTAAAGGAATTGATTGACACTTTTAATTCCTCCATGGTCCATAACAACAACCAGAAAGAACCATAATTATTTAAATCACTTTGACTTGACATACCGCCCAGGCGCAAAACTCTACGTGGTCCAACCATTTGATAGCATAACCAAATAGCGGAGAGAGAAAAATGTCAAATCTCATTCATAACGCTGCGCTGCAGTAAAAAATGCCAAATACCAGTAACGATGTCGCCTTCGGCTCGTGTCTTATACTTGCGCACGCGGTTCCGCCGCTTAACGGGCTTGGCTCTACGCTTGGAACTAATTAGTACAAATATTTCTATTATTATTATTATTATTATTTCAAATATTTCTATTTATTTACTAAATAAAATATATGTACTAGTTAGTTCAAAGCGTAGGGCCAAGCCCGCTAAGCGGCGGAGCCGCGTGCGCAAGTATAAAACACGAGCCGAAGGCGAGGTCGTTACTTGTGTAATATATTATGTATACATATAATGCAAACTGCCTAATTATTCTACGTTCTATGTATTCTAGAACTTTGTTTATTGTGGTAATAACGGGGCTAACGTAACATGTTCCGAAAGTTGCTGCTCACGACCGTTTCATTTTTTGTGTGTCGTGAGTGGCAAGTTGCTGGTGAAAATGGGACAGTTTCATGCCCTATGTGCTGAGCATAGTTTGGAATATTCCACGAGCAACACTTCCAAAAAAGGGTTAAAAATAATTTTTTAATTTTTTTATTGATTCACCAGAAAAAATGCACTTGAATTACAATTTAGTTCTTTGCACAGTGCGAAGACCCATAAATAAATGGGATTTACATCTAGTTAGTTTAAGCAGTAGAGTTAAGTAGGATATAGAATTTAGGACCTATTTTAGGTTTCGACCGTTCAAATAAAAAAAATAGGATTCGGGGTCGTAAATTATTATTTTTTATTTAGATAATAAAATTACTAATTATTATCCAATACATAGAAGCTGGGAACGAGGGTCATTTAACTTCTCGAGAATGTTTGAGAGATGTAGTGAAATGCAGACAAAGAAACGTAAGTATTACTTATATCAGATATCAAATATAGTGATTTACCCTCCATCGAAACTGACGACTGTTTACTCAGGGAACTTGTATTTTGTAATTCTGAAAATGAAGCCAACATTGACATTGGAAGGCCTCGTTTGACCGACGATGACTGCAGAGCATGTATCACAGAGCGGGCGAGTCAGGATGCTGCTGGAGGAACAGCTTCTTTGACAGAGCCTGACGGTCATAGGGTCAGGGGTGGATCTGGACATCCTGAAAATGAAAGCAGCCGTCTGACAAATGAACTGCTATCTGTAGAAGCTGACATCCGATGTTGCAATTCAGAAATTGAAGACAGTATTAACATTAGAGGGCTGCGTTTGGCCGAGGATTGCAATTGTGCTACTATGCTACTGGGTTATATGGGCGCTCTATGCTCAAATGTTTCAAAGAATCTTTAGGACAACACAACAGCAACGTCTAAATTCCCAATCTCATATTTTTGTGTATTCAAATTCAATGGATTTTACAGACATGGATTTTACATACTAACATTTATAGCCTAGGGGCTCATAGCTTAACGTAGAGGATAGGTTTTGAGGGAGCATATTGGGAAAGTTAAGGAGATGCCGACGTGACGTAAAGGGCATGGGGAAAAGTTTTGACGCTCTGGATGGTTTATTTAATAAGCTAGGCCTTTCAAATTTTTTGCAATTATTCTTCGTTATACTGAAAGGGAATTCACGGCTGGAATTTTTGGTTTGACTATTAGTTGTCTCATAATTAATTAAACAATTTCAGTAAAAAATATATGATGTCCGAGTTCGTAACGAATAGCTGCAAGACTAAAAGTCTTATAGACAAACTGAACCGTCATTTCCCTCTCGTCGAATCCCTGAATAATACAAGAAATATTTTGAAATTCTACGGCGTAAATTGGTATTGCTAATGATGAAAAACTTGACGAAGTTTACGTAGATTCCTGTTTTCTCACTTCCGCCACAGACGAGAGGAGTCATTCGGAGAGTCACGATGATCCAGGAACCTTTGCGGCTTTCTTGAGAGAGGTTGAAAGCTATATGTAGAATCAGGAGTGGAACTGATGCTTCTGAGAATGGAGAGAGCATTCCATCTACTGCGACGCCGTTGACAACAGGCGACGTATATTTAATCATGGATGATTCTTATCATTCTCGAAACGAATCCAGCACTGAGGCTGCCAGCATTCCAGTTCCAGGTAAAGGCACTATTGACACTGGAGGTCTTAGTTTTTTGGACAATAAAAACTGTGCCACCAATAGTACTATGTAGTTGCTTGACGGGTTCTCACGAGTTTATAGTCACGGTGTATTCTGATCAGTCTGAAAATGAAGTGAGCACATCTCCTACTGGGCCGTCGTTGACAGAGTTCGAATAATATTTAATAAGGGATGGCTCCTGTACTTCATCTCATACGGACGGAAGCATTGACATTGGTGTCCTTAGCTTGTTTGAAGATGATAACTCTGTGATGAGTATTGCAGATGGGAGTGACCATATTTTAACTGGTGTGTTGCCCACGACAGAAACCGAAAGCTATTTAATTGGGACTGGGCCTCAAATTGAAGGCAGACCTTAAACTCGTGCGTTTAATTTGTTTGATGCTGACACCTGTGTTATCAGTAGCACGGAAGATATTACAACTGATGGATTAAATCTTGATAACTGCTCAGTCCAACTCGGATACCATTTTCCTGAAGAAAACGTTAACGTCGGCGTTGAACTCAATGGCTTTGATATGACTGATTTTTACGAGAATTGCCTTCCCACTCGACGAAGATGTGGAGTGTTTTTTAGTCCACGACAATTACATGCATACATGCACCTGCTATCTCAAATTCAATAAGGTTTTTAGTAACCGATTCAGATGCGGCATGTCCTTCTGAATATCGAGATACTATTAGGATCAATGGGCATCATTCGAATGAGATTCGTGTTTCCAGTACCACTGACGGAGCAACTTATCCCGAAAGTCCCGGTTTAGCTATTGAAGAGACACATTCTGAATACTGCTTAGTCTCTAGTGGAGCAGGTCCTGCTGTGAAAACTTTTGGGGTAGCTTTGCATATTGTGCCTAACGACGGAAACGATGTTACCAGTGCCACAGATCGGAATAGCCTTGAAACTCAAGATTGTTCTGGAATTCATGGATCTAATAGCGAAAATACATTGGTCCGTGCCAGATGCCAGATACTGTTCCTCCGAAGAAAACACAAGCATTGGCATTATTGATGGGATGACCACGAAAATTCTTTCGTCAGGCTCACAGCTGGTCATTTTGATAATCAAGACTGCCTTAGACCTAGTACCTAGTGAATCAACTTCTGAGAGCTGCCAACAGAACCGCGTGACGCGTCATGCGCAGTACGGTGGTAGCATTAGGTCAGCAAACTTAGTCCGACTGAGGATGAGGATGGGACTGTCTTTACTCATTCTGAAGTTCAAGCTGGAGCTGGTACGTCTCCTGGAGACACTCAAAATTACTCAGTCATGGATTCCGTTTCCCTTCGAAATCCTAGTAGCATTGAATCTGGTCAATCTAATTTGTCTGAAGATGTGAATTATGTTCCGCTAAACTTACCACAACCAGAGCAGGGGACTTCGTCGGAGCGTGCCACAGCATGGGTTGCACTAAATCCAGCCGAAGACGTTGAGCTGGCAAACTCAGATACGTATTCGAATCTTACGCCTGTACCCAGTGAGAAGTCAGACATAAGCCTAACCGACTCAGAATCCGTGGTAATGAATTCTGGTCCAAGTGACCCGACGCAGAATAAAGTAATCCCTGAGTTTCGAGGGCTACTCCTTGCCAATCTACTCTCAATTCAGAATGAAAGTCCGGGGTGCTTTGACCCGCCTCCAATCCAACTCACTTTAAGGCAGAAAGAGGGACTTTGTCGTTGGGGAGAAGTTGCTGCGGAAAAGAACGACGGAGTAGACACGTACATTCCAACAGTCGACACTAATATGGTGCACGCAAATACTGACGAATATGACGATCTGTGCCGGCACATGTTTCCGGTTACCAAGCCGTGACCAAGTCCCAGGCAGTACATCATCAGGTTAGAGGTTAGACAGTAGCGTCTAGGAAACGAAAGCGAGTGAGTAACAATAAGACACTAAAGCATCCGAAATTTGACCCACCAGGTACCACTGCCGCGTAGGTACGATACCATACGGTCCTGGTACTAGTCCTGGCACAGACCAAATTCATGCGAGTCTTAAATGCGGGGATTCGAGCTCTAAAGCTGTGATGTATGTGACTATGACTTACTCGTTCTCATTTCTTATATAATACTTGACCTTTTGTATATTTATACCATTGAATAAATTGAGTCAAGTAATTACTTAGTGCTCAAGAGCATACTATTCCAACCAACTTTATTTCCACTTTTGGCTATATACTTCAACAAGATTTAAATTAGGTAAGTACTATGTAATTTACAGTACATCTGTTAGACTATTTATATGAGATCATATTCCACATAAATGAATATATTGAAGTTGTGTTAGTTACAAGTGCTCTTACGAGCTCTTGCGTGTAGCCCTACGTGCCACACGGAATGACGAATCACGACCGGGAGACGAATCACTACCGTAAAACGTATCACTACCGTGAGACGAGTCACTACGGTGAAACGAAACACTAGCGTGAAACGAATCACTACAGTGAAATGAATCATAACGTTGAAATAAACCCAATTGTTTATAATGTATTTAAATTTCCCGCCAATTTACCGATTTAAAAAAAAAAGTTATGACAGAGACTGGTTATATGTATTTATTGTATCCGAATCCGTTTCCAACTCGAATCCGCCTCGGGCGAAAATCCGGGTCACCCCGGGGTCGTGGGGCTACCGGTAGGCAGGAAAACTCGTTTGTCAACTGTATTTATGATCCCCAGGCCTGAACGGTCATTCTGATATGTCACATATCCTGGTGTGATCGGGTTGACCGTGGGTGACCTCGAAGAGGTCACCACGTGACCCCCATATGTCAAAATCGAAAATTCATTCCTAGCATATGACCCTGTACGGGTTGGGGCATCCGAATCCGTTGCTAACTCTAAATCGCCCCGGGCGACCCTTCCGGGTAACCCTGGGGTCGTGGTCGTGGGGCTACCGGTAGGCCGGAAAACTTGTTTGTCAACTGTATTTATGATCCTCAGGTCCGTACGGTCAGTTTGATATGTAACATGACCTGGTGTGGCAGGGTTGACCGTGGGTGACCTCGAAGAGGTCACCACGTGAACCCCATATGTCAAAATCGAAAATTCATTCTTAGCATATGACCCTGCATTGCTTGGGGCATCTGAATCCGTTGCTAACTCGAATTCGCCTCGGGTGACCCTTCCGGGTCACCGCGGGGTCGTGGGGCTACCGGTAGGCCGGAAAACTCGTTTGTCAACTGTATTCATGATCCCCAGGTCCGTACGGTCATTTTGATATGTCACATGATATTTTGTGGGCGGCATGACCCCGGATGTCCTTCCGGGGTCACCAGTTGGCCAATAAGGAGTCAAATCATGAATCCAACCATAAAGTAACACTCATTATGCTATTCTAGTCAATTTGATGTGTCACATGCCATGATCGAGTCGGATTGACCTCGGTTGACTTTTCGGGTTCACCGCCGGGGGTTCATGGGGGGTCACCGGTGAGGTCAAATCACGTGATACATCCTCTATTTGTGATCTGAAGGAGCAGACAAAACTTTTGATGTGCTGCATGCCTTAGTTTTTGAAATTTTGACAAACTGTCGTTTTTGACCATCTTTAACCCCCGGTGTGAGGGTCAAGGAGTCATTTGCCAGAGGGGAGCCATCGATTTTTAGAATCTAAGCAAAAATTTGCGTCTAGAACCGTTGATACCATGGTCGTACGTTGCTTCGCGCAAATTTGCACCTCGCCTGTGTTATAGAGATAGGGAGTTTTGGACTAAACTTAATAATATATTTTAATAACAGAAGGAGTTTTTCCGGGGCAAGATGTCGTGAAATCATGATGGTTTTGATTTCCCGCTCTAGTGATGCTTTGTTTAGACTGGGTGAAGTGTTCACTGGCGGCTGAGCTCTGAGGGGCTGAGTATGTATATATGACTGTATATATATATTTTTTTTTTTAGAAAATTATTTTATTTTTGTATATAGTTCTAACCTTTGACCCGTGACCTCCTATCCCGCCGTGCTGGACTGTCTTATCTGCCTGCCTGACTCTTTTTTGCTCTATTATTGTCGATGCATGTCCTGTAAGTATTTATGTTAGAAGCCATGTGTTGCATTTAAACAATTAAAAATAATTCCGTGTCAAAGGTCAATGATTGATTATGGTTATGTGCTAGTATGTATTCATAGTAGTCAGTCCTAGTCCTTGTTGTCTCTCTGAGTGATGAGTGAAGTCTCTGCAGTATGCTGTAAAACTCACGGTGACCTATTATGACCTATGACCCACCAGGTACCATATGTTAACGCTTCTCCATGACATCGAGACAGGAATCTGAGGTCAAAGTCGTAGTGTTTTAGTTACGTAAAAATTGTTTTCTATTGCTAAGTGTGAAGCGTTACCATATTACTGCTGCATAAAGCACTATAAGTACTTACATTATATATGTAGATTTTAGTATAAAACGCATAAGTTAAAATATTTGGGTACCTAGGTTTACTTTTTATACTAAATTTTAAATTTCAGCATTAAAATTCGAGCCTTAGAGAACGTTTAAAGCATCTGCACAGGTTTGCTGTTGGTAAAGAACCTCCAAGGGTCATCCATCACTAACACCAAGAGAAAACAATGTCAGCGGCTTGTAAGTAACTTAATCTATGTATTTGTAAATTGTTCCTTTTGTGTCCAATATTGTGAATTGTGTCAGCCTTTGCCTAAATATAAATACTACGCATGTCAATGTCAATATCTAGGCGCTCGCTAAATGTATGTATGTACGTAAGCAGAACGAAGCTTTGCGCTTCTCCAAACCCACGCAAAGGGTTGACGAAGTCTTTATTTGACCCTAGTCGACATGCCTACGACATCCGCCTATTAAGTTAAATAACCGTCTCTAATTACCATTTAAATGCCTTTTTAGTCCGATTATGGGGCAGGCTGGGCGGGCGCTGGGCGCTGGACTGTAGGAAAGCCTAACTATTCCTATTAATTTTAACGTGTAAAGTGTAAGTGAGGGGCAGTCTTCTGATGGTGCTGACTCTGTTGCTTCCAGTTGCTGACGTCTTGCCATTTGACTCCAGGTCCATTCCATGGGTAACATGGGTACTTTTTATCATATGACCTTTCCCAACCTTGAGATAAAAAAGATGCCTGGTAATTATGAGCCGAGGGAGGGAGCAGGAGCCAAAATATTGACTCACTAAGGAGCTCCTACAGCCCAGCACCACCAGAGCTCATACTACCTTGGTAATAGGAGAAAGGTTATCAAGACCAAAGACCAAACCAAGCCCAGCCTCAGGCTCTGAGCCCCAGAGGCTGGGCTCTGGGTTCTGGCTGGTCAGTACCAAGACCATAAGGCCATAGCCATAAGCTATTGTCATAGTTTGAACGAGGAGATCACTATTGTGTATTATACGTACATACGTTATTGCAGTGATCTCCTCCTCCTCCGTATGTTTATGATTATGAGGAGGAGGTCCGACTCTTAAAGTCTGCCTAGTATTTTCACTCTGTTTATTATTTGAAGTTTTAATTGCGAGATACTTGATACTTGATTCTTATGACCATTCATGTTTGTAAATATGCCAAGAAGTGTTGAGTTCTGGGCATAGGCAAGGGTTCGGCCTATTGATTGGGCCTATCCATATCCATAGGCTACACAAGACTACTACATACATGCATAGCTACAGGATTGAACTCTTCCTCTCCTTTACTGTTCTATCTTTATTCCGTCCAGGTTCCAGGCTTGACATTCTGCCTCCTTCGGAGTGAGCTGTGGTGCTCTGGCCTCTACCTACATAGAGTTCCCGACCGTGCCCCCCTCGTCAGGATCCAGCCTGCCCTCCCCTTCAGCCCAGAGCCAGCAGAAGAGGCCTATGAGCCTACCAAGGAAACACCTGCTGGTCCCCCAACCCGGCCCACTGTCCCTGTTTTTTCCCCATTCTTTGCCCCTCGCCTCGGCTGCGTCCCAGGAGCCCCAGCCGAGCCCAGCCAGCCAGCCGTAGTAGCCTAGCCTCAAGAATCCAGAGTAGTCCTCGACTCCTGATACGACTCTACCCAAACTCTGTGCCTATCCCTCCCGAGCTCGGCAGACTACAGAGGGTCTGGGCTCTCTCCACTCGCATCTCTTTTGACTCTCGTCGTCTTGTTACTACACTCTTTTTTCATTTTACGAAACTAAGTTTTACTCAGAAGGCCCGGGATCCAGCCCGACCCCCGTCTTGGACCCCCTCAGCCCGCTAATTCCCGCCTATTCCTCAATTTCCGCAAGTTCGCCAGTCGTGGGGGGAAGCCCTTTTCTGGGGGAAATTATGTCGGCGTGAACCAAGGAGTCCTTTTTCTGGTCCTCCTGTCCTACACTACCACCGTGCAGACTCAAAAACCAAGTCCAACCTCACCCAACCGCCCCATCTCTTCACCTCAAACCGTACTTCTCCCCCCAAAGTTCCGCTGCCTCCATTGAGGCCAGCCAGAGCCACCCGAGCCGAGCCAGCCTATGTTCCCTTCAGACGCAGACATACATACAACTAACATGGTGACCATATAGGACCCAGACCTCAAGAACAATAAGGCCCACCAAATGTCCCCCTAAAGTCCCAGAGGCAGACGACGACGGGTCCGGAATCCAGAAATCCAGTGATTTGGGCCCCAGAGCCGCCGAGAGCTGAGTTTAACGAGACTGAATACTGATTGTGGTGTTGTGGGACTAGTTAGCCTCCATCACAGGACACCAAATACCTTGGAATCGGATACAAAGGCAAAAGGATACCTACAGGCTACGACCCAAGAAATTATTAGGTAGTATACGAAATCGGAAGGCAGGAGCGAGACAATGGTGGACTCTTCAAATGGTGCCAATGGGTCCTTCTTTGATCCCTTCACCTCAATGTCTTCTTTCGGATTCTTCAATCCCAAGGACCCTGGAACCAGCCTCCCGCCCATCCTCCAGGCCGCCGTGGCAGGCTCCGTGGCCGCTGCCTACAACAGCGGCGGACACGGCGGGATGATCGGCTCGGGGCTCCGGGGGCACGGCGGGAACAAGTCCCCACCCACCCCCTCCTACCAGCACCAGCACCACCAGCACCAGCAGCAGCACCACCATCACCAAAACTCCGTGTCACCAATCTTTGGAGGCTCACTCTCACCCACCGGGTTCTTCGGGTCCTCCGGGACCTCAATGACCTCAATGAATCACAATAATAGTAACAATCAGTTCTCCTCCTCGACCTATGCAAATGCAAACAACAAGTTTCCTATCACGACTTTCTCAATTGAAGACACGCTCCAGCAGGTATGCTCACTCACAAACTTTTTGTAATACTGCCCAAATATTAAGTAAGTATAATGTATTTTTGGCCCAATCCATAGTATGGAAATGGGTAAATTTAGATTTTCACTAAAGAATATGACTCAGCTTGGATAGAGAATAATAATCCCGCATGGATTCAGTATAAACCGAATAACAGTGCGTGTCCAACGTCGACATGTGCTCATTTTCATACTTTGTGTTGGGCTAACGCCTATCATATTTATTAGGCAGTACTAGTGTCAAGTCGGCGGATATAGTGTAGTCAGTAGGAGCAGTGGAATTTCATCTTTCATCCAGGATAAAGTTTGACTTTTGATCCAGGGTAGCAGGGCCAAAGTAGTAGCAGAGTAATTAACGTCACTTATCATTGAGTTCACCTTTCACTGAGCTTTCACTTCACCCATAACCACTCCAAGTATTGAAACCTCAACACTTTTTGATGACACAATAGGGCAATGAGTATTTTTCGGACTAAAATTCAATTTATCTCGGAAACTTAAATTACCCTTCAGCATAGCAGATGACAGATAAAAAGTATTTAATGCAAACTAAGGAGTATATATTCAGCCCAAAAGAAAGTCATGCAATGAACCCATCTATGTAGATTTATGTACAGTAACTACACCATACTATATGATCCAACATGAATCCTGCATGAATCGACTCCAAAATTTGTGTCAAACATCTATACATGGTCATTTGTATATTTTGGGCCACACTATATTTCTTGGGCTTACGTATTACGTATTAAGTCTCACCAGAACGGGATAACCTTTAGTGGACTATATGAATATTTCTTTATTGTTCCATTTGCCTGATTTCAGGGCCAACAACGGAGTAATACGAGTGAGTCCGCTTCCTCCATATTCGGGAACTCTGACGACATATCATGGAACGGGAACGGTCACTTTGGAGGGAGCGGCAGCGGCGGCGGCGGCGGGAACAGCTCCTCCACCTACAACTCCTCCTTCCGGAGCAATGGGGATCGGGACCGAGGGGACCGAGAGAGTACTCGGGACCGGGAACACTCCGGCAGCAACTCCAGCAGTCATCACAACAATCATCGGGACAGCCAGACCAACGGGGAGGTCAATCAGGGCGTCAGAGAGACCGGGATCATCGAAAAGCTCCTGGTGAGCCCAAGCATTGAGTACCTAATAGGAGCTAAGGGAATGTAGGATTTGAGAAGAGTGAGGTCATAATAGGTAGGATTTGCATTGGGCGGAGGGTCCATTTTAATGGCGACCCCGTAAATCCATTTCCATGCATATTCTTTCCTGCTTTTGCATGGAACTATGGAAGGCCTGAATTTCGGTACACTGTGTATGTGGGCTCAAGAGCGAGTGCCAATCTTATGCTCAGTTTTACCATTTCCCGATCCACTCTGGATTTGAATAACTTTTAGCTCACTTGCAAAAAAAACAGTGCCTTTGTGGAACTTGCTTTACAACATATGCATGGAGTGTGCCTGGCCATTCCTCAGAGTCATTCCAGGTGCATGGGAAATTCTAGTGGTTTTTATCAGAATTTAACCGTAGGTACAGTTAGGTAGGGAACGTTGCATAGGCATAAGCCATATATGCCGTACGTAGGGTCTCAGTGCGAGTCCACTCTCAGATAATCTGCATGAAATATGTACCTTTGACATTTACGAGGTTAGATTATGCATACCTGGTGGGTTTGAAAGGAAGAGGCCGAAACTGTGGCGGATGATTAGATACGAAAGTTGGAATCAATATGCCGGAACAAGAGTTAGAATCAGAATGCGTAGAATCTCCTGAAAGCAGAACATACATACTACTAATAAATGAATTTCATTGTATTAGTATTAATACCTGGTGAAGGGTCATAGGTCGCAGGAAGTACGACGGCATTAGTAAGTAAGGTGCCTACAGTGGACCTGATCCCTGCCCATACTTTATACGGTTATACGGAGCCTTTTTGACAGCATATGTATTTCTAAAAAGACGGAGAAAGTAGTGAAAGCATGCGTATACTTCTGTACATTTTTGGCTTTTGTTTAATGCTAGAATATGAACCAATTTAGACGCTAACCAAAGAATATGCCTCAGAAAGAATTTTAAACACGGCCTCCCACAATGTTAGCAAGCCGAGCCGGATTTTGCACTGTTGACATTTTCCTCCTCCGTCACTCGTTAGATCCGTTATGTGATTGCTTATGAATTACTAAGCAAGGCCTCGGTAGGTCCCTTTAATTTAGGTTAATGTATCCATTGTTTGCCTCTTGCCTCCAGCACTCGTACGGGTTCATCCAGTGCTGTGAGAGACAGGCCCGCCTCTTCTTTCACTTCAGCCAGTTCGAGGGCACCATTGAGCACCTCAAGTTGGGCGACCCCGTTGAGTTTGAAATGACCTATGACCGTCGGACCGGGAAGCCGATCGCCTCCTCCGTCACCAAGATCGGACCTGAAGTAGTAAGTCGTTCTAAGCTTGGAGGCTCAATCCCCTCAGATGATTCATTCAGACCTGGGCTAAAATATGAACCTGATCATTCCGTCCCTACCCTCACCTTCCGTTGAGTGGCCGGCGTGGGCCAGGGCCCTCCCAGATCCGCTAAATTTCTAAATGATTATACAATATATGATGAAGCGGGATTTTAAAATGGGAGGGCCCTGAGGCTACTGCTCAACGAATCAAGAATGTAAATATTTGTCCAAGGTAGTGTATGGGTGGCGAGGTGGTTGTGCCGGAGTTATTAAATTACAAATGATGACGGAGCCCGGCTCTCTTGTATTCATTTATATCTACCTCGTGGGAGTGAGTTGAGCCCGTGTCAGGAGCCCTGAGTCGAGACAGACCTGCAACTTTGTTTTTGGTGTCCAGGTCCTGAGCGAGGAGCGGGTGACCGGGGCCGTGACCACGGAGCTCCATCATGAGAGCAACGGTGAGCTCCAGGGGCGGATCAGCTATGAGAACCGTGGGGAGTGCTTCTTCCTTCCCTACAGCACGGAAGACATTGAGGGGAACGTCACGCTCTGCTCAGGGGACACTGTTAGCTTCCAAATAGCTACTAACCAGAGGTAAGGGTTGGCTGCATTTTTTAGGCTGGAAATAGGGTAGCCTTTCTAGGGAAAATCGTGACACTAAGCGAAAGAAATCCGACAATAACCTAACGTTTCCATTCTTAGTGCTCGATATAACCTTGTTTCAGGCGGAACCTAACCTAACCTAATATGTTTTGTAGGCAGGAGTCAGAACCTAACCTAACATAATTTCTTTTGTAGTCAGAAGTCAGAACCTAACCTAACCTAACCTAATTTCTTTTGTAGTCAGAAGTCAGAACCTATCGTAATTTTATTTGTATTCAGAAGTCAGAACCTAACCTAATTTTGTTTGTAGTCAGAAGTCAGAACCTAACCTAATTTTGTTTGTAGTCAGAAGTCAGAACCTAACCTACTTTTGTTTGTAGTCAGAAGTCAGAACCTAACCTAACCTAATGCTTCCCGTAGTCGGAATCTAACCTAACCTAATTTGTTTGTAGTCAGAACCTTCCCTAAATTAGCTTAACTTAGTCTAACCTAATAACAGTAACGTTACCAAATACGAGTAAATAGGGCTTAATTATCTAATCAAACCGAACCTGCATTCAACTGAATTTATCCGTTTAGATTTTTTGTCTCGGTAAAAGTCTATATTATTTCCGGCAGGAAGTTAGTAAGTATTGTAGTTAGTAGTGCACCAACTCTAAACCTGCACTGAAAGAACTGTTTAATGCACCAATCATTGAAGAGTATGAGACTTTGCAGAAAGGAAATTGTCTTTCTCGGAGGGCTTGTTCCAAACTTATTTGAGAATGAGTATCAGTTTATAAATTAAGATACAGACACGAGAATCGGATTTTATTTTCGTATCCCCGAATTTAGTCAGTATGGCTTAGTAACGCTTAATCAAGTTGGATTTTGGATTTGCTGTTGAAACCTCAATTTTTACGTAGGTAGGTAGTTGCCACAATTTAGTAAATAAGTAGTTGGTAGCGGCTGTGTAAATTAAAATCAGCTGATTGACCCGAATCTCCTGGATTACCAGGAGCGGGAACCTAACGGCCCGCTACGTCCGGCTCGAGAATCCCGCCCAGCCCGTCCGCTACAAGGGGATCGTGAGCTCGATCAAGGACAACTTTGGATTCATTGAGCGGGCCGACGTGGCCAAGGAAATCTTTTTCCATTTCTCTGAGACCCGGGCCCACGAGGGGATCGTGGCCGGGGACAACATTGAGTTTAACATCCAGACTCGGAACGGGAAGGAAGTGGCCTCCTCCATTAGCAAGCTCCCCTTCGGAACCGTCATCTTTGAGGACATTGGCCTCGAAGTCCTGAAGGGCCAGGTAACTGTCCCCTACCAAATTAGGCCTGTGAGCATAGGCCGGAGCCCTGACCATCGTGGTTTTTGGATTGGCAGGTATTGAAGCCGGTTGACAAGACCCAGCCGAGCCCTGTGACCATTGGGCCGACCCCGCGGTCTGAGACCATGCAAGGACGCCTCCGGTACCGGGGCCCGGATCGACAGGAGCTCGAAGTTGTGTACGGAGAGAAGGACCAGAAGGGCTGCTTCACGATGCGACACGGGGACTGGGTCGAGTTCCAGCTGGCAGTGGACAGGAGGGACAAGCAGCAGAGGGCCACCAACATCACGCTCCTCGAAGAGTCCTTCTTCGTGTCTGGGGAGCGGCGGGAGGAAGGCGTCGTTTCCACGATCAAGGTAAGTCTCAGCTCTAGTCCAGGCTCATCAGGGCTGGAGCCGAGCTTTTGTTTGGAAAGGATTCGGAGTTGTTGGGTGGGATTTAATAAGATCCCAGATTTAGGTCAAGTGGGATAAATAACATCTAGAAATCCCTCTCCGAGCTAAATCCCACCCACTGATGGAACGTAATCGATAAAGTGGGATAAACAAATTAAATTCTCATGGGATCCCACTGTGATGGGATTTAATGGAGAAAGTGTGAGGATCAAGTTCAAGTTCCATTAAATCGCAGCACAGTGGTATTTAACGCAACTAAGATAAACAAGTAATAACATTCCATTACATCCCATTAATCCCATCACAGTGGTATTAACAAGTACAAATTCCATGAAACATCACTGGGGATGGGATTTAATCGACAGAGGGGGATACACAAGTTAGAACCCCATTACATCCCACTGTGCTGGTATTTAATCCAGGAGGTGTGATTTAAAAGAACTCTGAACTGATTTGTATCATTTGCTTGGACCAGGACGGCTGTGGCTACATAACCTGTGCCGAGCGGGATCAAAAAGTATACTTTCGGGTCAATGAGCTCCTGGACTACAACCGTCAGCCCCGGCCGGCCGACGACGTTGAGTTTACGATCATGCCTGACCCCACGAGTCCCGTCCGTCACACGGCCATCCGGATCAAGTACTTGCCGCCGGGGACGGTCCAGTTTGAGATTCCGCTGAGCAAGGCGGTCCATGGCCTGGTGGCCCGGGAGCCGTCGGGCTCTTGGGTGACCCAAGAGGCCCTGGCCGGGATCCTGCCGTCCCTGGCCGGCCTCGGCCTCTCAGCCAGCGTCACGGAGAAGCTCATTCAGGGCCTCTCGTCCGGCGGCCTCAATCCGGGCATGAACGGTGGGAGCGGAGGCACGGACGGGGAGCCGGGCGTGATTTCGTATCAGATGAACAATGGGGCCCAGGGATGGTCCCAAGAGACCATCACCTTCAATTGGAAGGACTGTCAGAACTATGCTACCGTTCGGGTCGGGACACTGGTAAGTGGGCACTACTGCTTTCACAAACATAATGGGCATGAGGAGATTGGACAGTAGGATCGCTGACGCGACAGTTTGGGAAGTCGAATTTAATATTGAGATCCGTTCGTTTTCGGCCTCTTGCTGAAGGTTGACACGAAGGCAGAGTCTTATGCTCTTCCCAATGGTCTAATTTGTTCAAGAGTGGGATGCTTAGAAATTATTTTAAAATCCAAATCAACCTATTTTGTTTCCACTCTGATTCCTTACTTTTTTGAAGTCATGAGACTGGATTGAGGCCCTTATTGAGAAATCCGGCCTCCAGGTCTTAACTGATAGGATACGCATAAAAACAGCTCATCTATCTTAGCCACAGACATGGACAGGGTTTTTCCAAATCAAGACTGGCATAGAACCAAAGAGGTTTCACTCTAGTCATAGTCTAACAAGCAGACAATAACAATAGGCTTGGCATTACTCATCCTTTTGACTCAATTGTCAATTAGATGCTTACTGCTAATTAAAGTTTATGGTGTTACTGTTACATGACCCAATTCAGAACTATCATCGCTAGGCACAAATCGGCCTATTTTGCTCTGACTTAATATTATTAGTGCTGCACACTGCACATTAATATTGATTGCATTGCAAAAATATTGCTTTAAACCAAGGAAATATGCCAGTGAGCAAATATAGATGTTTGACACAAACCAGTCGGTTTAGACGGGACTCAACCCCGATTCATATTCCATACCCGATTTGAGTCAGATGTCTGATTAGTATCTGGATTTAGTCATTTGCATACTTGGACTTAGACGAAAGTATATATTTTTTATTTTATAAATACAATTCTTCGCATTTTTGGGTACGAACATCCATACATTCAGAATAAATTGACTATATTTAATTACTAAATACCTTATCCTTAGGAGTAGTTGCATGGTAATGGTGATACCATTAGATAGTGAATTGAATGATCACCTAAATTGTTTATAAGTACTTAAAACAATGCAGGTTCCAGTCCAGTAAGACAATCTAACAATAAAATCGGATATAGGTTAATGACCTTGGCAGTTAAGTTTATTCAATACAGGCCTATTAGCACGTTCTGTTTCTGCTGGCATAAGCCTCTTAGATAGTAGGCCAGTACGGTGAGTGTACTGTCACCTAGAATTGTTTATAAAAGATTTTCAGTTCCCAGTAAGTAAGACAATTGAACAATAAAAGGAGTAAAGGTCCCTTGACCTTAGCAGGAATTACTAAGTTTATACAACATAGGCAAATCGGCACTTTCTGTTTATGCTGGCATAAGCCTAGTAGATCAGTAAGCGAGGACGCCAAAAGTTGACAGTGTCAGCTGATAGTTATGTCTTGAGTGATAAAGTGATTGAGAATTGACACTATTGATGGAATTGGAGACTCTTGCGAGTCATCAAAAATCAAAAGCTTCACGACGCTAACTCAATTCTAACTTTGTGATTGTAACGGCAGGTTATAAAGATTTCCATTCTGATTTAATTTCTGCTGTATTAGCACATAGAACAATAGAGACGCCGTAGTTGTTATTATTGGTTCCCTGGCTAGTTCTATTCTGCAGTAGTGATTTGGAAGTGGAGACGAGTAGTAGTAGCTCTTTTGCCTTCAAGTAAGGTATAATTTCTAATTGTATTACACCTTACACCCGAAACTCGAAATAGGCACATCTTGTTAAGGGCTCTATGTTCACAACTGACTAATTACCCGTAAACTTGGAGGTGACCTACAACTAACCGGATACTAGTGATACTAACAGTTTAGGTTAGGTTAGCCAAACGTCGTCATAACGGCTTCTGGCTGGCTGAGACGCCCATTGGCCGTTTTCGGGATTCCGTGCCTAACCATACGAATTTCCTTCCGTTCACAGGTTACGTTTGACATTGTCCAAATCCGTCGGAGCCGTGAAATCATCGCGACCAGCATTGCGGCGAGCACAGAGGCCCGAGCCGGATTTGAGCACGGGCCCAAAGAGGTCACGCGCCCCCTGCCCGAGGCCCCACAGACCGCTGAGCCTGACATCTTCCGCTCCACTTCCCCTCCACCCAACCTCAAGCTTGACATCCGGCCCTCCACCCTTATAAGTCCCCTAATTGGGACGTCCATGACTAGCTGTGCCCGGCCCGAGGCCTCTCGGAACCTCACCCCCTCACCCGACCTCGACCAGTCCTCCTCCGACAACTTGATCCCGAGCAATACGAGCGGGAGCGGAGGCTCAAACTCACCAATAGGAAGCCCGGTTGCCTCCACCCGCTACTCATCCCCGGACGTTGAGGAGAAGTACTGCGGCGGTGGCGGCGGCGCCGGCGGAATGATGAACGGGAGCGGGAAGTATAGGAATAACTCTGTGAGCGAGACCAATGGGTCCAGCAACTCCCACAAGACCAACCGCTATGTGATGAAGGGATACATTGCGGCTCTCAAAGACGGGTTCGGATTCATTGAGACAGTGGCTCAGGACGGGGAGATATTCTTCCATTCAAGGTAAACAGTGCCGGAGCCGGGCAAGTTTCGTGCTGGAAGAATAATAGGTTTTAGTAGATAAATTATAAGGTTCAGCAGGATTAACTTGCACTATATAGATCAAACCTAAGCTAATATAGTAATACTATCCAACCTTATCTGAGGAAAATTAATCAAATCCAGCCCAACCTAACCCAACTTAATGAAATCCAATCTAACCTGCCTTCCAAATTCAACCTGACCTAACCTTACTTAGCCAAGTCCAGCCTAACCCAACTTAGTCTAAGCTAATAACCCTAGCTTTACGTAATATGACTTAGTATTATCAAATCTAACCCTAATTCAACGGAATTAATTACGGCTACCATTTAAACGATCACCAATTAATTCGAAATCTCTCATCAATTGAATCAGATTTCCTCATCAATCACAGTCAATTACTCATCAGTCATTCGAAGCTTATTGTGAGCAATTTATTATTTATATTACAACAATTAACGGACTACAAATTATCTTGTTCGAAATATTTTAAAACCCGGGTGAAGAAATCTGCTTAAATTGGTGAGCGATTTCCAAATAATTGGTGATGATTTAAATATTCCCCATTAATTACTTGGAGTTAGAATTTCCATTCTGCAATAAAATCCATGTTTTTTCCGGCTCAAAGTTAATAAGTACCCCAATTCTAAAGTTGCACTGAAAGAACTGTTCAATGTCCCAATCATTGAAGAGTATGAGACTTTGCAGAGAGGAAATAATGTCTTTCTCGGAGGGCTTGTTCCAAACTTATTTGAGAATGAGTATCAGTTTATAAATTAAGATACAAACCAGAACCGCTGGTTTTCGAGCAATACAAACTGCAAATAGTACGAAGGAAGGAGATCTATGATTCTAATTGTGAGCATTTCCTTAGTTCTCTGGTCGGGGACTTCGCGGGCCTGGAAGTTGGTCAAGAGGTTGAGTACGTTGTGAGCAACAAGGGGAGCGTTAGCGGGAAGAATGCGGCTGACATGGTGAAGCCCCTGCCCAAGGGCTCCATCTGCCGGCCCGACATTCTGCCGAACTTGATGACGGGGACCGTGGCCCGGCCCGTCCGCGGGGCCAACCCCGACCAGTCCGAGTATACGGGACTCATTGAGGACGACCAGGGGCAGGGCTTCCCCTTCGGGATCACTTCCATGATCAACAAGAAGGAGATCGTCCAGCCCGGGGAAATGGTCGAGTTCCAAGTGAACACGGAGCGGAACGCAGTGAACATTAGAGCCCTCCGAAAGAAGCTCCGGGCCACCGTTGAGGCCGTCAAAGGTACAGAGGACGCGCTCACATTATTTAAACTCCTACTATTTATGGTCAAATATAATACTATTCAAAGTAAATTGTGTTGCTGCCCATTTCAACGCGGAATTGGTTTTTCTATTCTTTGAGGAAGTGTGTTTAGAGTTGAGAACTTCCGACTCGTAACATGCATAATTCCTTCGTAATTCATTACAGTGGAATGGACTCGTTTGACGAGAAAAAAGGATTTAGTAATGAAATCATATGTGATAGAATGTAATTTAAATTGTAATTCATTGTAAATATAAATAATAATTGTTTAAATGAGATCGAATCAGAACCTTCTTACCAATCCGTTCCATTCGTAGGTCTCTACGGATTTCTCTCCTACGAGCTAGACGACGGGAAGAAGCTGTTCTTCCACATGTCGGAAGTCAAGGACCATCTTCACTTGAATCCTGGTGATGAAGTCGAGTTTGTGATTCTCCAGAATCCCAGGAACGGAAAGTCATCCGCCTGCTCCGTTGTTAAGTTGTGGTAAGGAAACGGACGTTTAGTTGTGACCTAATACTACAATTACTGTACCCCCAAAACTACAGAATTTGGCTCAATACAAAATATACTAATGAGCAAACACAGAACAAGTCGCTTAGTCTGTTTAACCGGGGATTTTACCCGAGTCATATTACCTACCCGACCGCCGACCTGAGTCACACTTACTGGTTAGCATCCAGAATGGTCAATTTCCGTACTTTTATGAGTAATATGAAACAGAGGCCTTTATTTCGTAAGGCAGTAGGTCCTATTTCGCAATTCCCCAATTGTAGGAGGAGAGGGTGAGCTGAAAGGTACGAGTATAAGTGCCAATTTACCAGCTAGGGGATTAAGTTCGGAAGTCTGAACCTGGAGTTTTGCAATAGCTTTTGGAGGCGAGTGAGAAAGTGTCCGGTTACGGAATACGGCACAATTAAGGCTCACCCGAAGTCCCCGACCTAATTGATACATGGAGTAGTATACCAGAACGGGTATATGATATCATTGTTGTAATCTTACAAATCCTAGAGGATCCGGTATTTGTACTTAATAATAGTGTAGTCCCAAACGTATAATATGCTAAATTTTAACCGCAAATATTTAAAGGAAAATATAAATTAAGCCAATCTAGGCAAACCGCTAACGTACTCCTGTTAGGATAGGTTAGTGTTGGGGGTCAAAAAACTATATTATTTAACTGAATGTTCGCTTTCCTTTAATAGATAGCCTACCTTTTTTCGACTAAAGCCCATACTTTTCCGTTTCGGATGGGATTACAGGCCTATCGGAGTTGTTGGGTGGGATTTAGGTCAAAGTTCAATGTGGGACAAACAAATTTGAAGAATTGCAGCCGTATTAACTCCCATTAAATTGTATTAACTCTCACCCACTGTGTTGGTGACTTAAATCCGACAAAGTGGGATAAGACGTTTAAAGTCCCATTAAATTGCAATCCTATTAAATCCCGTTAAATCACAATCCCATCGAATCATATTAAATCACCATTCCATCCCAATCTTATTATTCTTATAGACAATAAGCTAAACTCTGTTTCTCCGTATTGCCCACAGTGAGACGCAGCGGCCGGAACGGCTCCTGAACCGGTTGTCAAAGATGTCAGTGGACGAGTCGGCTCCACGCCTTATTGTGATTCGGCAGCCCTACGGGCCCGACGGGACCCGTGGATTTTCCTCTCCCCGTTCCCCGCGTATCCCAGGGATCCTGGCCAACTGAGCACCCCACAAATAAGCTCCAGACAACGAAGAGAAGACGAACGGATCATTTCTGCTCCAACTAATCGTAGGGCAGGGAAGAGTTAATTACTAGTACTTTAATTAGCCGGCGGACGGAAGGAGCATGTAGTTGCTACTGGACAGACAGAGTCAATTTGAGTCAGGGAGTGGAAGGGAGACGGGATGACAATGGTAAACTAGGTACCTAAACTCGTCTTTATACCTAAATTAATGGAGAATTATTTTTGACACTCAACTCTTTCATTTTAACGGAATAAGGAAGTGACTCGGAAAGTACCTTTCTCTAAAAAGCCAAACTGCATTTTCCCCTTTTGTTTTTATAATACTATTAGTAGTCTCTTTACTCGTTCCGAGTCTTAGTTAGTAAGGAACACAAAAATAGTTAGGTTAGGCTAAAAGTACGGTGACGTAGGTGCCTGAGTTAAAGGAACTTCTCTCCTTTTGTAAATGGTCTCGACGAGTTATTCTGTAAACCTGAGTTACACCCTAGTTAGTTACTTAGTTAAGGCCGTAGGGGCTAAGTGGCGAGATTTCCTTCCTTCCTTGTATCCCGTAAACGAGACCGTACTAAAGTCTCCAAGTGTACGGGAACCGTAGTAGTCCAGTCGCGTGGAACCAAGTTTTAACGAGTGCCAATTCTTTCAGTTGTTGTCGGCTCACCGGCTTCACAGTTCTCTTCTGCTTAGTCAGGCCCAGGCGTTCTGTCTTGGGTCCTTAAAGTGTACGTGTGTGCCTGGGAGTGACTGTCGAGTGCGTTCCAGGTCCTAACTTTCTGCCCCCCCCCCCTCCCGCTTTCTTTTAACCTAGGTAGGGCTGAGGAAATGCAACCAAAGCAATCTCGCAATTTTATAAGACTGCTCTTGATAGGCGCGCGTAGGAGAAGAGATACTATTCCTTTCCAGTTTTTAATTTAAAGGCATTTCCGAGGTTTAATCCGGAATACGTTTGACAAAATTCCGATTTTGAGCCCTTTTAGCCCCCCCCCCCAACCTAATTTTAAGGCTATTACGGTAGGTTAAGGGTAATGCAACTCCGGCTCTCGAGTACAAGGAACTTAGGAATATTATTATTATTATTATGTAGGTAGGTACTGGAAAAACTAAGCCGGTCTCTGAATCACTTGTATTAGCCGAGGGTCAAGTTTGACATCACCAACCACCACAAATCATGATTGGGAACTAGGCCCGGCCAGAATTATTATTCTTACCTACTACGAAGGGTTAGGGGAAAAGTTGGAAAGTTGAGGGAAGACAGGTGGGATAATTAATGGAAGTGGAGGGCAAATTAATCAGAAAGACATTTTAGTTTCCGAGTGCCGTCGGAAAACAAAAACCATGTTGTAACTGGAAACGCTTGATCCTCGAAATCTTAACTATAAGTCTATTTATTTAGGTACCAACACACTTACGGTTCTTACTACTTAGGCTAATTGTATTTTGTCGAGTCAATTTGATCAACTATTGATTCCTGATTTCTCTTATAAGACTCTACTCAAATGCTACAATTAATTTTAAGGGTGAAAGAAGAAGGGTATGGCGGTGTGGGCGAGTGGCCCTTCACCTGACCCGCCCCTTCCGCCCCCCACCCAGCCCCCTCATCATATCTCTCTCAGGGGGCGGGGGCGGGGAAAGGGGACGGGGCTACGCGGGGGCCGCGTCCCGCCGGCTCCTGCTCTATGGGAAAGTTCAAACTATGATTAAGGATATTCCGTTAATTCCAGACTTTTTTTTCTAAGGTAGGCCCTAGGCTATAGGTTAGTGGTCACGTGCGCGAGGGGAACTAAACGGTTACGTATTTAATGCTTCCCACAAATATACGTTTTAGCCAAATGCAAAGTATGGAAATAGGGAATGGTTTAATCCGGATATTAACACTATGACTGTTACGCCCGAGTAAACTCGTCCTCAAACATTTGTGTCCAACCTTAAATGTCTGCTCCTTTTCCAACTTGGTTTTGAGTTAAAATGACTATTTCGGGGCAGCACTCAATATTAAGTCAAAAAGGAATACTAGCTGTACCCGAAAGTAATAATACTACACCTGTATGCAAACTCAGAGATGTTCACTACAAGAGAGTTCAAATAGACTTTCCTACTAATCGCTGACGCTTTACACGAAGCCCTGAGGCCCGCCCCCCGCCCAGCAGCCCGCCCCGCCATTTCTCAGAAACTCATAAGAACCACTCTCACTATTGGTGCTGTTTCTTGTCCACGCCCGCTACTGCAACTTGTGATTCCTTGGTACAGCCCCGCCCGGCCTTGAAACTGTTATAAACCTCGAGCGGGGCGGGGGGCGGCTCGGCCTCGGCGGGCCCGCCTCACTCTAACCACCTTTATCAACACAATATCAACAATCGTGCTTTTTCCTCCTCAGTTGATCCTTTCTAAAGTATTATTAACTACTGTACCAATAGCTCAGCTAACTAAGCTCGGTGAAGGACGGAGTAGGGCGGAATTGTTGGGGGTCCCCGCCAATTCCTGCTTCATGCCCCTACCCAAACCTCCAGCAGGGTATCTCTGTACTGAAACGTTGACCTTAGGAAGTGGACATGCTCATTACTTGCCAAGGGGGGCCCGAAAGGCGGCTCCCGGCGGGATTGGTCCGCTGTGAACGAAACATAGTCTTGTTGTAATAGTTGTTGAGATTCCTAGTAGGGGAGGAGACGTTGACAATAGTGGCAGGTTATACACTGAGTTTGAAATAAAAGTGACCCCCTTTATCCTTCGAAGTATTTCTAGACTTACCTACAATACAATATGAAATGTCTTTCGGTTTTCCTCCTCCGGCGTACTTTTTGTGTTACAAGGGCCCGTAAGGGTCAAACGATAATAATGAGAAGATCCTAAGATTGAAATCAATAATAATTAGCTAGCTAGCCAGAGACTAGGTTGTGTCTCAGCACCTAATCAAGCATCACGACGATCTAGGCTAAGAGAAGAGAACGAGAACGAACTTTGTATTTTCAAAGTACTAGCCAGTAGTTGGGAGGGAATCAGGTCAAAACACACTTTTTCATAAAATAATTCAAAGAGAAAATGAAAAAAAAAAAAGTTACGAAAAAGTAGAAAAAAACATGAAAAAAAAAATTGTAAAAAAACCCTCAGAAAACCCTTCTAAAAAAAGTGCAAAGTTTGAGAAGCTATTGTGTTCAGTGAAGCCGGATAATTTTTGGTTGAGTCTGGGGTGCCAGGCCGTAGGTGCCAGACAGCTGGATTTATTTTGAATGACTGAGTGCGTGTCTGAGTGTACATAATGCATGCCAAAAGAGCTAAACTCTGTAAAGGTATCATTCTGTCTGGGAAGCACTTGGTGGGGTCGCCATGTGGGGCGCCCCACAGCTAGTATTGACACCCTGTAGTTGCAATAACTTCATTATAAATTAATATTCTGCATAGAACTCGGTTGACGCCTGACGAACCAACCCGCAATGAATACTTAACCTGAAAAGAAGAATATTAGCCCCCCCCCCCCTCCTAGCCCGTTACTACAAACTTGAAAACCAAAGTATTGACCTTAGTTAGGCGGTTTCTTTTTTTCTAGACTGATTATGTAATTTTGCTCCTGTGTAATTATTATCAAGTGTGCGTGCCTGTGTGTGCGTGTCCGAGTGTACAAGTGTGGGCCCCTCTGCGTGGAGACAGTAGGTGTCCAGTGTCCGGGCCCGAGGTCGTCCGCCTGACACTTCTCCGCGGGCCGACGAGTATTTTGTATGTATAGACCTAAGCACGCCTTGAGCTTGTGTGTCAGTGAACCCAGTCTAAGTCCTTTTGTAAATCCTAAAGTACTGTTACAATTCGGGGGAAAGGAGTGGAGACGGCAGCGGGACCTCTTTGCCGCCGCCCCCCATTGCCATACCGTTGCCTTGGGAGCTGGGTCAACCTCAAGAGCCGAGACCCCCCCCCCCCTCCTCACCTCTCGTCACTAAGTTAGGCTAGGAGTAGGTAACCGGATATACGTTTATGACCCTGAATGGATATTAATTTTCGTCGGAACTGGAACTAAGACTACAGAGAGGAACTAAAGTTTAGGCTACTAATTTGATTGTGGGCCGGCGTAGGCGTTAGGCTAGGTCTAAAGGGGTCCCCCCGACCCCCTGCTCAGTATACAACAACCGACAAAGTACATTTCCGTTCGACGACTAGTTTATGGGTGGGTCTTGTGTTTGTAACGCGTAGTACGGGAATGCCTGTTTATTAGTTAGTAGAAGGTTACTGGATGAGGGGAATGCTTGTTCAAAAGTGTCTTTTTACGGTACTGGAGAGAAATTACTTGTATTTTAACGGAACCATTACTTGTGGGGGGGGGGGGGGGGGGGGGG
>JAQFZY010000481.1:0-26908 GCA_034696285.1 Hypogastrura burkilli | reverse complement strand
AACGTTACGTTTGTTACTGTTAAAATCACGAACCACTAGAAATCACCAGAATTTCTGGTGCTGGGGCTACTAGTTTTATATATTTTACTGTTTTTCGTTCCAACTATTTATAATATTTTATTCCTTTTCTTTTCATCTATTTTGTAGCATTTTATTCATTTTCGTTTCAGTAATTTTTTTCATTAATATGTTTTCGGATCATTTATTTTATTTCATTTGAGTCCATTCATTTAATTCCCTTTCGTCTATTTCCATTCTATTTCGCATCTGTTCTATGTAGGTTATTGAAATTAGGTAAGTAGGTCCTGGGGCCAAAATCCTGTCACTGTCTTCGTCTTCAAATTCATATATTTACATATGGCCCAGGTATCTGCTCGTGAACTATTACAGAATGAGAGAAAGCAATTCCAAATACTTGACACAAATACTTCAATCCCTGACAGTCCCAAGTTTATTTGAATGGAGAGAATGTGGGGTCTCAACTATGAGTGGATTATATGTATATGTTTGGAGTGTGACAAGAATTGTCTATTTGTCTTGTCACACGCGGACATAAAAATAATATTATGATCCATGTCAGGATGAGTCCTTTTGTCCATCCATGGACAATCCCTTGGCCAGCACAAGTGCTCACCAGGTTCGTATCCGAAGGAAGGAATGTGCTCAAGAGACAGAAATATGACACGACCGGCGCCACAGCTTACATACTGCACATAATATGGTTTCGTCCAACTTTATGCAGAATTCATGGAGAACGGTCCTTAAGTTACAACTACTTTACCCTGAATGAGTTAACACGGTTTTATGTAAAATTCCAGACAATACTGAGGGCACTTCCTTAAGTGAAATCCTGACATTTATGTAAAGTAGTGTGGTGGAGCTTGCCGAATTCTCTGCGCCTCGGAAATTCCGAATTTATATTAGGAGATATATGTTTATATATTTTTCAGCTTGATATAAAATTTACATGAGAAAAACCAGTATGTTTAATTCAGACACAATTAATTAAATGCAATAGCAGCAGAATAAATGGATTCAAGATTGTAAAAACAGAGCCGTGCATTAAAGAGCTGACACACTGACATTCAAGTTGGACCCTTATATTGACACTGTGTCACAAAACCGTATAATTTATAGTTCTCCCTATTTCATTAAACCAAGTTCACACTTTGTTGAGCAAACAGAGGTTACAGGTTACAGCTTTAAATACGTGCTTGGGTATATCCAAGTATTCAATGGCCTGGATTGTTCTACACCTCTGCAAATATTGACACACTGCGTTTGCATTGGACCGTGCGTGCGTCTGTGTGTCTGTGTGCAGAGATAAAACAATGTATGGCTTAGTGACGAAATCCTGAGAGCAGCCAGAACCCGAAATAACGAATTTTCGAAATTTAACTGTAGTAACCCATTTTGTTTCCTGTGATTTGTTTTGGGCTAAAAGCAACACTTATTTTGGGCACACACTAAATGTAAGCCCTTACCCATACATAAAACACAAAATGAGTGATACAGCTTAATAAAACTGCCCATCTCTGCACTTCAGACGTTGCTCAAGCTGTCACCTTTAATTAAGACTCATGCGTGAACCTTATCAAGCTTATGTTACACGGAAAATGAGGTTGTAATTTGAACCTTACGGGAAGTTTTATATTATACTTTTTTTTGTAGCACAGTATTTCGCATTGATTAATATATGCATAATTATACTTATTATAATTTAGGAAATTAAATCTTAAAAAGCTTCGGCTAGAGCCAGGAACCATTTTTTGCGATAAAATCAACTTTCGCTGTATATAACAAAATATCGGAGTCACTCGCCCTAGTCTAAGGTTGCTGTATATTCCTCACCTTGTTTGGCCTTATATAGAGCATTTCGTACATACATATATGCCCATCAGACTTTCCGTCTAATATAAGATATCTTGAAATCTTGGTTTTCTCGGAGCAAGTTATAAGGAGAATCGAATTTCAGGTTTGGAGTTTTTAAGGCTTACCTGGCCTTAGGACCCGAATACATAGACAGAATAGAGGAAGGTAGGTTCATACACGAGCGAGACACACGTCGTTAAATTAGGTTCCTGCTCCGAGCTAAATGCATTCATGGAGATAGATAGGGCGGGAGACACCCAGGCAGGCAAATGGAGCTCAGGTAAAGGTAAAGAGGGAAGGAAAGGGGAACTCGGGTTAAGACTCTTATTATGATATTTAGGTACGAGGCATCGAGTATACTCCCGTATTATAATAGGGGGGAAACCACTTTATTTCTGCCCACATCATTTAAGAGAAGAAGCGCCTGTATTTAAATGGAAACCTGAGACATAGGAAAGCCTCTTATAACGCTCGCGCTCGAGCTCTCTCCGGAAATCTTAAATCAAAAGAAACGAAATGGATAGGTGACTGAGTCGCCATTTTATGTGAGACTTGGCAATTTATTGATCATTTGCAGAGGCAAAGCCTAAAATAAATATACAGCAAAAATGCTAAATTCTGGTAGAACACGGAATCGGGTTTAGTTAGCACCATTTAAGACAATAGTGCTCGTGTCGAGATTTTAGGGACTGAATGTTGTCCACATCAGCTGAATAGGGATTTGAGGCAATAGCACCCGGATCCGGTATCTATGGCCCACATTGTGTCCACTGAGGTGAAGTAGGCTTATCTGAGACAATAGTGCTCGGAAGGAGTATAGCCTTATTGAATGTCGTTTGAAACTACCGAATCGTTAAAGACACTAGTGCCAGAATCTGTTACACACGTACTAATGGTTATGGCACTAATTGTATCCGCTGTTCTATTTCGGTTTCTTTGAGACAATAGTGCTCGAATTGATTTTTGATGGCCGACTGCTGACAGTAATAATTAATAATGCCAGGCTACTGCTGCTACAGATTCCGGCTGTTAGACAGTGGTGCTTACCCGGATCTGGTTTATATGGTCCATATTATGCCTGCCATATAAAACTAAATTCCATTGAGACAATAGTGCTCGGGTCAAACTTGTTGGCGGAATTTTTCCTACAACTCTGGAGCCGGACGGTTTGAAAAAATTTACCACAATATGGAACTTGTAGGTGTGATTCCATTTGTGTCTGCTGTACTGAATTGGTTTTGTTTTAGACAATAGTGCTCTGATCGAGTTAATACTGGTTGAATGTTGTCCAGAATTTCCAAATCTGACTGCGTAACAATATATATTGCTCGCCACCCTAATTCCAACTGTTGCGCCGAATCGGGTTCGTTTGAGACAGTAGTGCTCGGGTCGGGTTCGTACGAAACCGCATTATAATATGACAACTACGTTCGATTGGCCAATTTCAAGACCTCGCTACTCTATACCCAGGAAGGTAATTTATGGTACGAACTCGTCTGTCCTGTGCATTCGCCTGCATTCAAAATAAGACTCTACGACTCGTCTTTCCTGTCCTGTCCTTGTCACTTTTGCGCTTTGAGCCGACTAACTTTTTTGTAGAAACAGCTTAAATATCCCCACAAAGAAAAGCGGATAGTGAATAAAGCTGCGGCTTACTACTTACTATAAGGTCGTATATGTAGGGATGTATTTGCAAAAGTGTGGTATGATCCCAGGGGGAACAGAGCTCTTTTGAATTCAGACTCTTTAAAGGAGCACGACGACCCTTCCAGCCGTACTTCTCATTTCATTAGCCTATGTCGAGCCTAATTTAAGTAGCAGTTTTCCCATTTAAGCGTCACTGCGTTGTGATTTGATGTGAAATAAAAAAGCTTTAAATGTAGGGTTGTATGCTGTATTGTGACATTCGGGTTACTCGGCAGTGGACATTCAATCAAATCAGTGACAATGACAAAAGATATCCAAGTCCCGGAATACATATCAGCTCGCAACAATAGATTCCTTAAATAGTGTCCGTAATTGCAGTTTATTACCTTATTAACCGTAAATGGTTCTTAAGTTATGCGCTTTCGACAGTTATAGTACCAAGTCCAAATTAACTATTGGATCCTCTGTAACGCATAGGCATAGGGATCAGGGGCGTAGCTAGCTTTTAGTTTCGGAAGGGGCTCAAAGTATTGACTTTTTTGTCATTTAACGTCCAAAACCGTGAATTGGTGAATAACAAAATTTGGCTAATTTCTCCAATTTCACCCATTTATTTAGCCCATGAGTCATCTGGCTGCTTAGGAGATGCAATTTTAGTTTCCATAAATATTTGTCACAGCTTATAGAAATCCCTGACTTCTAAGACTGTAAACATCTCCTGTACACCTAAAAGGTCCGACACTACCACACGAATCTCTGCATGTACGTAAATCCGTCAAATTTAGTTGATTGTGGTCTCCTTGAGCCCGAATTCCGATCCCCTTGTAAGAAACCCATCAAAATCCAGCTCGGTGATGAGTAGGAGAGGAATGCGGAACGAACTGGGAAGGTTCTTCTTGTTGGTCATAAGCTTATTCGGGGCCCATTATTGCTAGGCCAAAAATAATTTGGACCCATCCGTCCTTCCTTTGAGTCTTGCCCCCCTCTGTGAGAAACCAATGAGAGTCTCCAGACAAAACGACCGCCGTCTCAAACACTCCTCAAAAAGTCCTTTGTCTACCGTAAGGGCCTACTACATAATAATTACGTAATCCTGGCTACAGACGCAGACAGTGGAGCTACAATAATTATTCCAGGTTCTAAAGTCCCCAATAAGTAGGTACTACAGCTGGCAACGTTGGAATATTGACGCATGCGCGCAGATACAGATACTGGATTGAATTTAGAAGCTAAATACAGGCCAACCTTGTATAATTTAATATAATACAGTTTTCTACACATTTTCAGCATGTCAGTGCAACTCCCATGCCCGGAACTGTCGTTTCAATATGGAGCTCTACAAGTTGTCGGGCCGAGTCAGTGGCGGGGTCTGTCTCCGTTGTCGCCACAATACGGCCGGACGATTCTGTCACTACTGCAAGGAGGGCTGGTATCGGGACAACGTCAAGCCGGTTGGACATCGTAAAGCCTGTAGAGGTAGGCTAGGCTGAGTTTAATCCTGCGCCTAATTTAATAAAGTATAGATTTTAGCCAAAAACTATGGAAATTAATTTGGATGGTAACCAGATAATTATGACTCAGATTCAAGTAGGGTATTGAATGTAAATCATATATAAACCCCCTAAATCATTTGTGCCCAGAATTTTATTTGCTACTTGCCATATTTCCCTTCAGGATAAAGTTTATATTTTCTTGAGCCAGAAATAATATTCACGTTTATGTATAAATATTAACGTATCCCTTAAACTTCTACGTCTACTAATATAACAAACTAAACTCTAACTTATGGGAATATTTAGCCACAAAAAAAAATTTAAAGTGTTCAAAATACATCGAATCCCCTTCTGTATTAAGTTTTTGCCTAACTTTTCCAGCTTGCGAATGTCATCCGGTAGGGGCCTCGGGAAGGACCTGTAACCAGACTACAGGCCAGTGCCCTTGTAAGGACGGAGTCACTGGGCTCACCTGCAATCGCTGTTCCAAGGGCTACCAACAAAGCCGTTCGCCAATCGCACCTTGTGTCAGTAAGTTCGGCAAAATTGGAAAATACTATATATTTGATACGGGATATTTCGAAGTTTTTCTAGACCATCTGTAGCCAGTTAGGCAGATAGTGTACTCAGGAGCTATTTTTCATTTTTGTAATTACAGGGTGACCAATATTTTCCAGGTGACCAAAAATATTTCTTACTGAATTAATTTTTCTTTCGTGTAAAGTATATTAGTTTTAACGTTTTCAGTGTATCGGATCTTACTGTTACTACCAAGTCTGGACTGAGACAGAGAGCTCGATTGAATGTTAGTGTTATTATTAGTCCTTTGGTCTTCCTCAGGGATATTCGCTATACAGAGAGAGCCGAGAGTTGTCTTAATGAATGTGCCGGGCCTCGCACTTCCAATTTCATGATCCTACTCTGTGCTCAGAATTGAGATTGGGCCGGAGTACACAATGGGCTAGTTGATTATCATTGGCTGGATGTGATCTGTGTATTAATGATTTGACTCTGTGGAATAGGCCCATGCTCCCCAGTGGCGCCCAAAGCCATTGGCCGACTAGGCAAATGCATATACCAAATATTTCAGGTATATGCGATGCTTATGCGAAATTATTTTTATAGAATCAAAAAGGACAAGTATTCAGGATGAGTAAATTCCAAAACGAAATGGAGCTATTTAACTACAGTTACCACAATAATGTCAATAAAGATTTTAGTGTGAGTTCAACAACAGCAGTCTGTCGGAGTTTTCCCAAATGCCTCGTTCGCTCAAAGCCGTATTTTCATCTCAATCACACCTCACTCTTACAAGCGCACTGCAGCGTATGAAAAGTGTGATTGTTAAGGACTACATTATACGCGACAAGGATTTGATCTTAATTTTCTTGTTTTATTTGTTTAAATGTATCCCGGTGAACAATCTAGAATTCAAACAGGCATTGCATTTTCTTTAACGATTTGATAAATTAATTGTATTGTAGAGAGTGAAAGTATAAGAACACCTATTTTAGACATTGTTTAGCGATAAAAATGACATGGCTACAAAATTTGAGCGTTTTCATCAAATAGGCCATTTCATCTACAAAAAATAATCCGTCTACTATCGGTAAATGTACGGCGGATTTATTGCCTATACCTGAAAAAATCCTACGGGCGCCTCTGATGCTCCTCGTATCACCAGCATCCAGCACGTAGAAGTATTATCGTTGCAGAGAAAGGAGAAAGCAGTCTATGAGTTGATTGGTTCGAGTAAGACTGGGACTTATGGATTCTAATAATTCACTCATACGAGTATCTATGTATATAAGACTGTATTTTTTGGGTGGGAAAATAAATGAATTTGTCCTAAATGCAGATAATTCTTGTACGAAATATATCGGTAGTAAATCCGGCAATATCGCTTTTAACAGTGAAATTCTAAGTTAGGGCAGCTACAATATAGAAATTACCAGAATTATTGTTGGTGTAGGAATTCCTGGAAATCTTTTGGCTGTCATTCAAACTATCGCCAATTAATTCGCAATCTCCACGAATTATAGTAAATTTCCTCACCAATTAAGTACAGCAAATTACTCCCCAATCATTTGTTACATATTATGAGCAAAATATAATTTGTTTTAGCATAATTAACGGGATTACAATTAACTTATTTTAAATATCTCGAAACCTTGATAAGGAAACATGCTCTAATTGGTGAGAGATTTCGACTGATTAGTGATCGTTTGAATAGTCCTTGAATGTTTTTCGCAATTTTCATAGATGCCAGCAAATATTTTAATGAGGAATTTTTTAAACAAAATTATCTTTTTTTTTTTAAATTTAAACAAAGCCGAATTAAATTTCGGCTGCAAAAAACTATATCGGCCGAACACTGGTATACAAGTTTAAGCAGCTATTTTGGTTTTTTGGTGCCAAAAGTATAGTTCTTATGACGTAAACTACATAAAAGATGAGTTTTTTTTATAGGATTCTAAATCCCAATACTTATGGGCCTTCTTTTATTTTCAGAGATCCCAAAGATGCCGGAGCCCGAGCCGATCGAGTCAGTGACTGGACGAGCCGGTGGCGGGGACGAGGAGCAGAGTAAGTACGAAACTTTCTAGGTCTCTTGATTAGAATGACAGGCCAGCAGCGTGGCCAGGGTCAGAGTCGCCATAGACCACAATTCCAGGCCCGATTCGGCTGTCTATGACAAATTGTTGGAATTTATACAGAAGGGATCTCTCAGATTGCTCTTGAGTCTGATCCAGGCTGACAAACGAACCTGACAAAGAACGCCAAGGGTAGCCGGAAACTTAACTTTGTGGAGATCCCCTGCTTTCCGTATCTCTTCTTTTACGAGGATTAGGAAGTTATAAGTTTATTTTGGTTACTCCCAGCAGAATACACACGTACACATACAAATACATATACTGTACTACTACTACAACTATTCTTATACTACCATGTTCTTCAGCTTCAGTAGGCAAGATCAAGCTGTAGTATAAAATGAGCGGTCAAGTGCGGAAGTTTTCCTATACTAGTAACAATATGTTTTATGATTTGCACTGGATAGCTCCCAGATTTGATGCATTCGTCAATTCTGTATCCGGATCACCGAATTCCGGTATACGCTGTATAAAAATATAATTGACAATTTTTTTATGGTCGCATTTTGCACTTCTGTACAAATGTGCCTACAGTTTTAAAAAATACAAATTGCAACTACAAAGGGAAAAATCGAAGAAAATATTTCCTATCAAAATTCATGTACTGCCATTTTTTGGACGAATGATTTACTGTACGAGTGGCGAAACCCCAAAACGGCGAAAATTTCCGTTTTGTCTTACATTTAGATTTTATTTCGAAATTTGCTAACATTTACAAAGTGCTTAACTTGAGCTAACTTAATCTAACCTAGCCTAACATCAGTTTACTTAATTTAACCGAACCTACCTAAACTTTTTCCCCATTTTGGTTTTTCGCCAAACGCATTAAGGTAAACATAAACGCAATTTTTGAAGGATTCCCGCTTCCGGCATTAAATTGGCGAAGCTATATTGCCGAATCTTCTTATGCTTTGAATTTGTACCCTTTGAGATTAAATTCTTAATATATGTTAACTTAAGTTCCCGATCCCGAGGATTATCATAATCTAAAGCGACAAGGGTTCTGAATTCCATTGTAACTAACACTGATTTGGTTCCTATTGTGAATATGCAATTATTCAAAGAGCCACTTATTGTAACTTCTGGTTCCATTCATCCAGAATAGTTTCGGGCTCGGGTTTTCCGCCGCATTGTCCTTTTAGCTGAAAGATTCTTAGTTCTGAGAATCCGATCAGGCTCTGAGCCCTAGGAAGCAGTGCCTGGAACTTGAATCAAGGGAATTTAACCTAGGTTCATAAATTTGGGACTTTAGGTGGAAACGATGCCCTTCCGCTCAAGTTGATTCAAAAGCCAGACAATGTAGACTTTACTATGAGCCTCGGTCCCCCCGGTCTCGGCTAAAGTCAATATTTTCCTAGTTTTTTCCCAATCTGGAAACACTGTCAGCCCCGGCTCCGGACTTTTTCTGGTACTAAAATAATAATTTTGTCATCTCACTCACGTCCGCCGCGGCTTGCAGGAAGGATTAGCGGGAACATGGAAATGAAAAATTGGGACCCGTTTCCAGGCCTTCACTTTAAAGGAAACTATAAGCGGCGCCTTCAGGTTCATGAGCAATGTATAAGTTTCCCTTCTAAAAATGGAACAAAAAAAAATTGTTTCAATTCCTCTAAATTTATTTTTTTGTTTCAGGGCAAAAATTATTTGCAAATTATAAAATAGCACAATTTGGAATATCCCATAATTTGTTGTTGAAATTCTTTAATGCAAGATAATTAAAACTAACGTAAAGGCAGGTTATATAATTTGCCTTTTTATATCATGCCTGCGTCAGAACATACAATAGCCAGCCATGCCATCGAGAACCAAGTTTGTTGACTTTTTGACTTAAAAAACTCTTCCCTTATTAGTTTGCCGGCAGGGAGATTCAGAAAGCTTGATCCAAAAAGAGCATCAAAATGGGGAAATTAAAAGAAAACAGAGATGATCCGTTCTAAAAATTACAATAGGGGACTTTCATCCCCCGCCCAGTATTTTGCATTGACATCCATATATAGACAAATTCATAGTTTTTTAAAAGCTAGAAACGCTTATTTTTAACTTTTTTTTAAATGCTCCTCGAAAATATTGCATGTAGTAGGTACTCCGAAACAAAATTTGAAAATGATCACGTGTGGATAAAATATTTGGCCCAAATTATTTGCAAATTATATATTTCGTTATATTATATATACTATATTCATACACGTATGAACGGAGTAGCGGCATTTTTCGAAAACACGCTATAGAAAAAATGGGGCAAGTTGATCCGGAATTGTTTACAACGTTATAGCGTAGTCCCATTCCCGCCCAGGTATTTCCATGTACTGCCAAGTACGACAGGGTTGCTACTTAAATGTGCATTGCCATGGGCGGGCATAATTTAATTATTAATCATAAATTATTAAAACAACGTCGCAAGTTAAGATATATATTTGGACTCTACTTATTGCCCACGCTGTATATTTATATACATTTTTCCCGGATCCAATATTCTTCTTATTAAATTAAATACAAGCCGAAACCTACCAGTTCTTTGATCCAGAATAACAAGCTTAAAATTCAAAACAAAAATAAAACCAAATCCAAATCCAGTGAACTGGAAATCAAAGGCGGGAATTTCCTTTCAAATTCAAACTCTTCGTAGCCTCAGCTTCTTTCCTTTGATAACCGACCAACTTTTTTCCCATAGACTATGCCCGTAAAATTGAAGACCTTTAGTAATAGATTAGCCCCCCATTGGACCTATTTAGATATTTCATTAGTGAGGCCTCTAAGCTGGAATCAAAGGGCGCTGGCCGACAAGGCCCATAAATCCCTTATCCCTTCCCTCCCGCACGCTAGCCGGCTTATTATGCCTCTTTGCATCTTCCTACTAATTTCCCCCGTCTGCCTGGCTATTATGGGCCTAGCTGGTTCAAGGGGAAGAAGGAATAGGAATATCCTGGTTGAGCCTCATTTGTAAAACTCCTGACACTTATTTATGCAACACTTCACACTTCAGCCGAACTCCGACGGGGAGTTCCCTACTAATCTGTCAAATGTTTAACTACTACGTTCCCGAAGGGATAGGCGCTTCACCTTCAGGAGAGCTCTCTGCCAAGAAAATGTTTACCTTCATCTCGGACTTGAACAGTTTTTGCAATATTATTCTATTGAAGGAGTATTTAACGCCAAATTTAGATCAAATTAAGTAGTAGCTGAATATGGGTTGTATTCTTTGTGGCCGCTAAAATATGCTATTCTCGTTCGAAATATAAGTTTGTGGTAGCTAAAGTTTGAATAACAGTTTTTCTTATTTCTAAATTTCAGCTGCTCAAAATTATATTTTTACTTCCAAAAATTATACTGGCAAAAAACAATATTTTTGATTCCAAATACTATGCTGGCTAAAACCTATATCTTAGCTGCCAAAGAGTATACCTAATGGCAAAAACGTATACTTCAATTGCCAAAAACTAAAGTGGCGAAAATTAATATTTTAGCTGCCAGAAAATATTATGACGAAAAGCTATATTTTAGCTGCCGAATATTTATATTTTAGCTGCCGAAAATTTTACTGGCAAAAACGAAAGTAACGAAAAGCTACATTGTAGCTTCCAACAACCATAGTGGAGAAAGGCTGTAATTTAGCTGGCAAAAGCTACAACTGGCAAAAAAAATATACTTCAGTTCCTTAAATTATAGCTGACGGAAAGGTATATTTTACTGCCAAAATCTATAGTGGCGCAAAGCTGTATTTTAGATGCCAAGAATTTTACTGGCGAAAAGCTATATTTTAGCTGTCAAAAAATATAGCTGTTGTAAAGCTATATTTTTGTTAGCAAAAGTTATAGCTACCGAAAAGCGATATTTTAGCTGCCATAACCTATATTTTAGTGACAACAAAAAATTGAAGCCAATTATTTAGGACAATAATATGCTATGATTGGCTATTTAAAGATAGGACATAAAAATATTGAGCAAAAACTTTAATACGATGGCTGAAATTGAACTCGGATCAACTGCTTGGAAGGCAACTATGCTACCATTACACCACCATCGCATTCGTTAACAGCACAATCAAAAATGCATCTATACAATCCTAGCCTGTGCTCCCCTATCCATAACGGAGTTCTACAATTTGCTTTTCTCAATTCGCGATACAAGCTCATAGTCATAGATAAAGTAAAGTCATGCAATTTTCACAATGGTCATACCAGTCATACCCAGCTGTGGATTTTGTTTTTGGAAAAAATACTTTTTACACATATATCTACTATACTTGTAAAAGGGGAATATTTAAACTCGTGGCTAACCGTCACCATGCTGGTCACCGTAATGAACGATCACCAATTAATTCTAAATATCTCATCAATTCCAATTAGAGCGGATTTGCTCACCAAGAAGGTTTTGGAATTTTTGTGTTTTGTATTTTTGAACACTTGTAATTTAGTGAATTATTGTAAAATATATAATATTTCGCCCATAAAAAATTTCAAATGATTCGCGAGTAATTTACTGTACTTAACTGGTGAGAAAAACTGCCTTAATTAGTGAGATATTTGTACTTAATTTGGGATCTTTTAAATGACAGACATTGTAAAATATAACCAGACGACCCTACAAAACAAAAGCGTGATATTTATTTAAATATGTTGAAATCGTTCTTCTCAAATAAATTCAATTCGAATTTTTTCAAATGTGTGTGTGAGCATTGCGAAAAGCATTTCCACAAGCTTCTATGTTTAACAGTTTAAGTTTTAGCTGCTACAATTTATATTTTGGTTCAAATAGGCAGAAGCCTATATTTTAGCTGACAAGCCAATATAAAATCTATACATTTGTCTTCTTTTTTCCCACATCGGATTCTGTCAGACACTTTCCCCATTGTGCCCTGTGGACTCGTGCGGAGTTTAGCCCAACCGCTCATTCTGCCTCAATCCTTATTGACCTATTCCGGTCCGAAAGTTTGAGAAAGCCTGACTTGAAATAAAAGTAAACTGTTCGCCATTCTCTTCGCGGGCCGAAACCGGAGGTTTTCAATCCATTACACAAATGGAATTTAAAATGGTTCTGGGAAGTCCATTCAATTATGTAGATTCCATTTGGGGCCTCGACTACAAACTGCAATAGGGACAGTAGAGTGGATAAATATGGGGATGATGGCGGGTCGAGGAACTCATTATTTTCTCTTTTATTCAGTTTTAGGCCCGGCTTAGGCTCTGGAAATGGGAAAAACCCGAATTTAAATCCAGGCCTCTTCCCTAGTCTCACTAAATGTAATTCTATGAAGGTAGCTCTTGAATGAGCTTTTTATTGTGCCCGATCGCCCCGAGTCAGGAAAAAGTGCGGAGAAAGGCAAACTTCCTATTGAGGGAGGGAAAGTGCAAAGTAGAAAAGCTTTTTGATTCCGATGTCGGATTGAAAGGGCCTGGGGCGCCAATAGGCCGAACATATTTTATATTTCCCCCGTGTAGGCTCTAGTGGCTGCATATAATCTATGTTACGGTCTATAAAAATATATATGTAGTATTAGGAAGGTCCAGCATTTTCTGAATATTGTAAATATTGAATTAACTGAAAAACAGTAACTTTTTCCGGATTGTAGAATACTTGCGTTCATAATAGGTCACAATTGGACAGTTACTGCTGTTCCCGAACTACGACAAAATTTCTGATACGTTTTTCTGAATAACTCGTAAATAAAATTTAAGAAAGTAGGTACGTCAATTAATTTTTCATTATTCGTTTTAAAAATTAAAGATACTGACGCTTCCCCCTAAAAGTAAAAGTTTCGTAAAATTGTACTGAATAAATATTGCTTACGCGTTCTAAGTATGCTGCACGATTTGAGAGCAGCTTTTTCATTGAAAAGGGGGGAAAGTTATCAATTACTTGATTTCAACGAAAAGGGGGTACGTGTAAGATTTTTAGGGGGAAACTTTAAATGGTATCCTTTTAATAATGTAAGAAATTGTGAAAATATTTGGTTTTATATATTTTTATACTCAGCTCGTATTTTACAAATACAAAGGTAATTTTAGCCATTCATAAAAACACATTACATCATATATACACGTGAGAAAAAACTTGGAATTCCTTTTTTCAAAAAATAATGTTCTAATTCTGTTTTATTCAAAATAGGATAATAAGGCACAGACGTTATATTTATATTTCGAATATTACATTTTTACAAAATAATTCACAGTTAATTATATACTGAGTATTAACATTGCAAAAAAGAGACAATTCTCCAGGTTTATTTTATTTTTTCAAGAAAGTCCATATTTTTGCCGAGAACGAAGGAACCAATTTTAAACCATTCCATCGATAATCCTATTTCGTAGTATTTTGCCTTATATTTGAATTTGTTTCCAGGAGCATAAAGATAAGTCAAGGTCACTTATTTTGTGATTTACACGTTGTGCTCGGTTTTCCTCGCTGATTTAGCCAATTACTGCTAAAGGGGCTTCCATTCGGGAAATTATTGTAGTAGTAGACCGAGTTGAGCCTGGAGATGAGCGGACCCTTCCCTGGGTTCAATTCCTTAGGTCCGAGTTATTCTCCCTTGCCTTGGAATTTGTAGGGCGTAGACGGGAATCCGTGGCCGTCCGCAGTCCATTAGAAGGAACCCCGAAAATGTTTCCCTTGGGCCCTCCTTCCTATACGGCAGAACACTTTAATGAAATTACTCTCTGACTCCCCAATAGGTCCCTCCAGGCCCCATACTAAAATGTAATGTGACTTGTTATAAAGGGACTGGACTCAGAGTATCCTTAACACCTAACCACAGAACCCCTTCCCACTACTTGGACCTACTATCAACAGTAACATCTTTATGGCGTCCATATCAAGGAGTCCAGGGCCCAGGTCCAAGATGGGCAAAGCCTGGTTCCCAAAATAAATTTGATTTATGACGCCTATTTTCAGATTGAAAATTGGGTATAGTTTAATAATGTTAAAATTTTGGGAAAGTTCCGTCCTTAATTTTGAGCCTTGAAATTAGGATACAATTTTTGGAAGCAATTTCTCCTTTGGCGCGAAAATTCATACTTTTCGAGGTTCAAACTGCAAAATTTTCGCCTAAGGCGAAATCCCCGCCCCCAATAATTTGGTCCAAAATAACGCCACAATTTCGGCTCCAACCTAGGATTTTACTGAAATTGCTCCCTCTTTTTTGTAAATATCCCCCATCTCCGGATTCTGGATACAGTATTTCTGCAGACTCTCCCCCGCCCAATTATCAGAGTTATGATAATCTGGAGATCTGAGCATTAGATTTGTCTTCACTCCACTCCAAGGCATCTCCGCGCCCCCATAGTAATACCCCATTACGTGTTCATGAATTATGGAACGAGGAGAGTGCAGTTCTGAGGGTTCAGCTCCAGTTCACAAATTCCATATATTTATCTATAGGATGGATGTATCTACTATACAGAACGCATGAACTGAAGTTAGTACAATGAGGAGGTGAGGCGAAGCAGAGGTTATAGAAAAGTATTCCATTGAGATGAGTGAGTTTATTGGCATGAGCGCCGTGTTCGTGTCTTGCATTTTGAATGTGTAGCTACCCAAACCGACCCAGGACATTGGAGCCAAAAAAGAAAGACCCAACATTAAAGAGCCAAAAAATTAAGAACCAACACAGAAGGGCCAAAATATTAAGAGTTAACACGAAAGAGCCAAAAAATTAAGAGTTAACACAAAAAGCAAAAAATTATGAGCCAAAAAGTTAATAGCTGACACAAAAGAGCCAAAAAATTAAGAACCAACACAAAACGCCCAAAATATTAGGAGTTGACACAAATAGCCAAAAATTCAGAGTCAACACAAAGAGCCAACAAAATTTGCGCCAAAAAGTTAATGGCCCTCACAAAAGTGCCAATACATTAAGTTCCAACACAAAATAACAAAAATGTAAGAGCCAAAAATTTAAAACTAGCACAAAAGTGCCCAATAAGATCCAAGAGCCGACAAAAAAAAAAGTTAAGCGCCAACACAACAGAGCCGAAAAATTAAGAGCCGTCACAAGAGAGCCAACAAATTTAGAGCCACCTGGAATAAGTCACACTAGAGTTTTACTATATTAGTCTATATTAGGTTAGGTTAGGGAATGACTGCAATATCTTGGCCCTTACTACTATTGTGGCTCCTATTATGTTGGCTCTTACGTGTTGGTCCTTATTCGACCGTGTGTGGCCCTCAGGATACTTGGCTCTTATTTTGTGGCACTTATGAAACTCATCTCTTTCAAGCTGGTGTTTAGCTTACGCACAGCGCCTACATTATACAGAAATAAAATATTACAATCTACGTGTGTATGTATGTATATTGGCCGCTATGAATTTTCCGACATACTCAAACTTCACTGCAAAGTCAGTAAATTAAAACAGGAAATCTGTTTTTATTGTATTCCTTAGGTGAGGAGTGCGGGCGCTGCAAAGTGGCAACCAAGCGCCTCAACTTGAAGAGATACTGCAATAGAGACTACGGTAAGTTTCTATGTAAATAGTACTATTTATTATGTCGCGGATTTTTAAGAAAACAATATTATATACAGTAGGCATTCTCTATTATGTAGACTGACTGTGCAGTTTGGGAGACGAGTAGAATTCAATTAATTTAAAAATACCATATTAAAATAATTTAGTCCACTTCTTGCTTAATGGTTGCTATAAATGAAAACTAAATGCATCGTATGGTGTGGTACAACATACAGAAAATATTTATTAAAAATTAAAAAAATGCTTAAATTTCCAATTATATTGCTCGTGTATTTTTAATGCCAATTTTTAAGTAGCTAAACAATCCATTAACAAAATAAACTGCGCAACATTGAAAAAAAACTTTAAATTCAGGATTTATTTCCAACACTTAGAAATTCAATATAATAATTTCGTTTTAGTACGACATTTTTGAAAGAAATATAATGACAAGCTTACCAGTTTGCCTCGAATTTCCCAAACCATCTCCACTAGTTTATATATGTACATCTACATAGCCAGAAGTGTTTGCATAAGTGAGTCCAACTGGTTCCCTCTAATTGAAAGGAATTCCCATTAAAAGGTGGCCGAGAGTCGTAATCTAAATTGCTCATTCATCCAGCTAATCAGTTTCATTCCGTTGGCCTACCAGGGGAAACTTTTATAGGGCCACTTTTATAATGGAATCTTCCTCCCTCAGAATTAATAGGAATTTTAATAGGCGGGTTCCGGCAAGGTGCAGAGTGCTACAGGCAAACCAACTTCCCGTACCCGTAACAGTTTCAGAATAGGACCAAGCTCCGAATAATGATTTTGCCCATATTACATGCGAAAATAAATTACAAAGTTAATTAAAATTTGCAACTTTTCAAAATTTCATCTGCAAGCCATTTTCAAAGGGTGTCGCACAAGGTATACGGTAAGTCGTTCTTGGATGGATTTTGTTCAAAGTTTGTACAATTTAAGATCTCAGTGTTCCTAACAATGTTTAAAAGGAACTAAAAGCTCTAAGCCGACCATTTGACACTTTATGGGTCACTGAAAGGTCACATAGGTAAAAAGTCGACTTTAGAATGATTTGGCTGAAATTTGGTACACTTATAGATCTTGATCTCATAAACAATGTTCAAATAGAGGTCAGAGCCGTTGATTCCCTCCTTGACCCCATCTACCGTAGAAATATCCAATATATCCAGTTTCAATTTAGTAACCAGTAGAGGGTCAAAGAGACGACCTCCTACTTTGACGTATATTTAAACATTGTCCAGTAGGTATGCCAAGTTCCTGCCAAACCCATCTGACATCAATTATTCCCCTATGTGACCTTTCAATGAGCCATAGAGGGTCAAGATTCCGCCTTAGAGCTTTGAAGTCCATTTGAACATTGTTCATGATACTGAAATCTATAAGTATACCAAGTTTGAACAAAATCCATCTGAGACGATTCGCTGGGTATTTTGTGCGATATCCTTTACTAAAAGTATTGGGATCTGCATTTCACATTCAACCTAATATTTTTCTAGTACCCTTAAATATATATGACATGTTTTCTGGAGATTGTTGGACCTATTTTCGAGGAACTTCGTATTTGGCCATGTAGCTATTCCTATCCTGAGCTACGGAATACTACCTACATTACATATGTATAATAAAGGCGTGAAACCGTAAGGAATCCCTGGAGGTCTCTTGCATTAATGAGCCCATGATTGGGCCAAGAGGAAGCCCTGTAATTAATTACCTCCCGAACTTATTAAAACTTCCGCATTTCAACATTGCATTCTCAATTCTAAGGGCAAGAGCCAGAAGCATAAACTAGCATTTATGAGAGAATGGAATGGAAGGAACCCGGAATATGAACATAGCTCGAGGGAGTGTTCACAATTGATTCCATTTTCAAATCAGGCCAACAGGAACAGGTAATTAATTAATTGAGAATTGAGGCAGAAAATATTGCCGAAACATTGGATAACAGCCAATTCTATCTTATAAATTCTACTGCAAACTACAATATTAATAGTAGCCGCCGGAATTGGCTATTTTAATTCCTGACAAACACTGGAGGAAAGAATAAGTTTCCCCTTACACAAATGGCTTTCTTGTGTTTTGCTCCAAGGGCAAAAGAAGAACCTTTCCCCTATATATGCTGCTAATGCTGAAGTCCACAAGTTTTGGCCATAGGCCAAGGGAAAGTGAGAGGGAAAGAAATTATTTAATGCAACTCTTAAGCCTACGGAGGATAGAGAGCCCGGAGCCTAGATCTGAATCTGGTGAAAGTGGACTGCCTATTCCTATAAAGTAAATAGGAAGGCCATGCTAGTGAGCTTGGCAGAATTTCTGGCCGGTTCCACCATGTGGATGGCATATTTTGCAGACTCACATAGCAAATCTCGTGTAGAGTAGTTAAATTTAAAACGGTTCTTGAACGACTTAATACTAAGTGTCGCCCCCAAAAAAACTAGTAATTAGCCTAAAGCTGAATACGCAGATGAAAAACAACAGATCTTGGACACACCTTTTTAGCACTAGTGAAAAGTATGGCACAATTACGAACGGCAGGATGAGTTGGTGGTGTAGTTATGATTGAGTAAATGGCGGTCGAGATGGGAGTGACCTACGTGACCTAACTGAGAGCGATTATTCGCAGTACTGCTGACTACTCAGAGACGGTTGTAGTCAGGACTCACAAGATGATGCGTTTTGGATACTTTAGAATTTAAGATAATTTATTACTAGTAGTATTTCGAATTGTAATGCCTTATTAGCAAGAACCGAATTACGTGTAAACACAATGGGATCGAATGAATGAGTGAGTTCAGACTAGGGAAGGACGGCTCCCTTTTCTCCTTCATGTACGGCATGGCTGGCCACATCGACAATTACACAGCACTACGCCAAACTCACGTGACTTAGCAATAAGTAGTAGTGTAGGAACATATAAGTAGTACAACCACGAGCCAGAACTGTACAACTAGTGTTAGGCTAAAGCTAAAATTTAAACTTTTGCTCTTTTTCATTGTCGTACTTTGATTTGGGCTAAAATGGATATTTTGCAGTATTATGCACAATTTTAGTTTTCTTACAATTAAAAATTAGTTGATGACACGGTAAGACTAAACGGCACCACCCGCGAACATAACCTAATACCATTACTAAAGACCTGTTTTTGATTATTGGTTCCTGGATATTCCGTGGTATTGCATCATTTACTGAATACTTAAGCATTATGATTATGCCTAAACTAGCCAAGCAACCCCGTGCTAATGCGAAGCGGAGCACTACGCTTTCTATGTAAGTATTTCTAGCCAGACCAGCCAGTGCTAATGAATACGGAGCACTAAGTTTTATATTTATTTATTGCCAAACAAGCCCGTGCTAATGCGGAACGGAGCACCAGGCTATCTATTTATCTCTAGACAAACAAGCCCGTGCTAATGCGGAACAAAGTACTACGTTTTCTATATATTTCTAGCCAAACAAGCCCGTGCTAATGCGGAACGAAGTACTACGATTTCTATTTATTTCTAAGCTACAAATCATTAGAGAATATAATTATTCCCTCCACAGGCTTGTTTGGGTAGATTCGTATGCAACAAGCCTACAGCTTACCCAGACAGCAGCAGCGGTGAAAGTTTAGCACAGCTTTCCCCGTAAAATCCTAAATACTCTATTTTGATACGATTAAATAAAATATCAGCTGTTATGTTCAGTACAGCTGGGAGGTTAGATACAATACCAAACTACGACACCGTACCCCAACCAATCCTTCCATTTGTACCCTATCATTTGGAACTAGAACCCAAATATCCTGGAAACGTCGTGACAAATAGGTGAAAAATAAGCCGGGCTCCCCTTGATGATGTGAGGGGGACCTCCGTATGTATCCTTGTCCTAGGATCCGGGAATTTGGTAATCGTTTCCCTGGATTAAACAAGCATTGAGGCTGACTTGAGTGATGAGATGGGGGAGTCCGAATTACCACACGCAGTTAGAGCTACAGCTACAGCTTAGAACCTAGACCGAACCTCCCCCAACAGGCAGGCAGTCAGTCCATATCCTGTAATGCATTTATTCGAAAACCCAATTTGTCCCGCCCGTCTCCGTGTGGGGACCCACGAAATTAGAATCATATTGGGTTGCCTGGCTACGAGATAAGGTACCTTAATACCCTACCTAACTACTTTCCCCCAAAGTGGAGGGTTTAGTCTGGGTAGACTTTCCCCAAAGTTCTAAGCCTACCCTATACTGGAATATACTGGACTGACTGGCATGGCGGGCTGACTGATCTTGAGAAAGTGGGGCCTATAAATGAAATTCACTTTAAAGGGCCTAATCCCTTCCTCACACGTCGGAGGGCGGGCCGTATAAATCACATGGGATTTAAACAAAATGCACATCTAATGGGAATCAGATTAGAATCCGCTTCCCTCAATTTCCTACTACTCTCTATGTATTAAGTACACACTATGGAGAATATATTTCCTAAGGAGTTTCCCATATAGTTTAGGCTAAAGGCTAAATAGGCCTAGCCCTGTATAGCACCAAGAAATGCCCACTTTGCATGCAGTACTTGTACGGGGGCTGTCCAAAAAGATTTACGCTTGCATTTAATGCTGCCCGAAGTATAGATTTTTTGCTTAAAATAAAATAATTAAATTAAAATCAGCAAATCCCGATAGTAAAGCTACGTAAAGTGCCTGTATTGAATAGAGTACGTGTACAAGGGCAATCCAAAAAGATATAAGCTTGTACTTATTGCTGCCAAAATTATAGCTTTTAGCTCAAAACAAAATGTTGAACTGAAAATAAGTAAACAGACCGCATAGGTACTTAAATGGTCAATTTTACCATTGCCGAGTTATTGTACGAGAACTGTCTAAAAAGAAATAAGCTTCTATTTAATGCTATCATAAGGAGAGATTTTAGTTAAAGACAAAAATAAAAAAAGACAAATCTAACGTTACAGGTGCGGTTAAAAATGTCCATTTGGTATAGAGTGCTTGTACGAGAGCTGTCGCAAAAGATGTGCGCTCCTAGTTAGAACTGCATAAAATTTGAGAATATTGCCTAAAACAAAATATCGAAAAGAACCAATCTGAACTAAACAACCGCTTCACTTAAAGTGTATATTTTGCATGGGGTTCTTGTACGGGGGCTGTCCAAGAGAGATTAGCTTGTAGTTAATGTTAGTCAAAATATAGGTTTTAGCTCAAAACAAAATATGGAATTGAGTAACTCTAAGATATGACTCGGTCGGGTATGGAATCCGAATCAAGTATTAATATCAAGTATATCCTACACTAATCTATATATTCAATTTTTGTAATATTTTTCTTCGGGCTAAACGCTCTATTTCTTGCTAGTTGCAGCGGAAAGCAAATAAGTACATAGGTACTTATGTTCAGCCTCGTATTCCCATTCCCAGTTCAATTGTAAGCCAGTAATCTCCGGCCCAGTTGCTACAGTGAGCACTAGGCCTTATGAAGGGAAAGCTTTTAAACCAAAGTACCTACTAAGAGTGGCCGGGCATTAGCAGGCCGTCCCAAGGGGATGACACTACGGTTGTGCCCACAAAATCTTGTCCGGTTCCCTGTTCTCTATGAAATTCAGGGATTACGTTTAGAAGGACCAAGGAACCAGAACAAGACATGTTAGTGCCCTGGGCCTGACAGTTCCATTTTTATAACAGAAGACACATGGCTGAAGCTTCAGAAATTATGCCGTGTAATAAACATCAAATGTATTTGTTTGCATTTTTCTAGCCGTCCTTGCAACGGTAGTAGGGCGGGAAAGTGTGGACGAATGGGCCCGTTTCACAGTGAACATTATGGCTGTTTTCAAAAAGTCCCGGGAGTCCCGGCTCCGGCGTGGCTCTGCCTTCCTTTGGGTCCGCATGGAGGATCTCCTCTGCAAGTGTCCAAAGGTCAAAGTCAACAAGTAAGGGAGGCCGAGATTTCTAGTGAAATTTTTGTTGGATAAATCAAGTTTACCAGTAAAAAAATGCCTGCGATTTAAACTATCATCAATTAACTCTTTATCGCTCACCAATTAAATAAAATTTCTCACCAATCATTTCATAAGTATTATGAGCAAAATATTATATAGCTAACAATAATTATAGCAGTTGAAATTCTCTTGCTTGAAATATTTCAAACCTTATTGGGTAAATCAGCTCTAATTGGTTAGAGATTTTGAAATAATTGGTGATCGTTTAAATATTCCTCGTAAAAATACATTTAATTGACCCGAACATTTTTTTTTTCAGTGTAAAGTATTTTACCCGAAGTCACTTGTTTTTCCCGGTGCAACTTAATACTATATACAAACGTTAACCATAAATGTTTGTATTTTTAGAACGTATCTCTTGCTTGGGAACGAGCAGAAGGACGGGCAGCCCGGCCTAATGGCCGGCCGACAGTCTGTAGTAATTGAATGGCGGGATGATTGGCAAGACAAAATTAAGGCCCTTCAGCGCCGATCCCGGGTCTGTGACGACGAAGAGGAAGATGAGGACGAGGAGGACTAAAGTCCCAAAATCACAAACATTCTGGTCCCGAAATTCAAACAAGCGTTTACAACATAATTTAAACAGAGCAAGCTGAATCATATACAAAGTTTAGGTCAAACTTTAGTCTCTTTTATAAGAACATATCATAAGGTTACCGGGTTCTGTAGATAAAATCTAAATATTCGCACAAAACAATATACCGCTGGAAAATTGTCACAACCCCAAGAAGCCGTATCGGAAATCCGGAAACCAGCATTTTTTAAAAAAGATTTGAATACTCTGGAAATAAATCCGTAAAATCTAAATCTCCGATTATTTGCAAATTTTATGGAGAATTTCTGTATTTGGTAGCTCGTTTAAAAAAAAAAGTGGACCTTGTCCCTTTACTTCACATTGAGTGAAATTAGTGCATAACTAAAATACTGGTTGTTGATGGTGAGACTGAAAGTTCCTATTCAATAGGCTAAGCTAGAACGTACCATGTACTATTACGTATTTAATTCTTAGAATTAAACCCAGTAACTAAGGCTAAAATAATAATGTCAACGTATAAGTATAATTGTACGTTAATGAATAATTATTAACTCTAAGCTCATGTAAGCTATCTATGAGAATTTTTGGTTCTCGTATCTATAGATGCATTTTAGGTGCATACTATATAGTGTAGTGGTAGTTAGGACAAGAATTTTGCAAACTTGGATTTTATTTTTTGTTGGTGCTTGTATTAGCTAAAAAGTTGGTAGTACTACTTCGTAATAGGCGCATTTTATACTGCATTTATTAGTTTTGTCGTACGTATAAGTCGGAATAGCCGCTAAACGTTAATTGCATTAATGTGCCAAACATGGAAGATCAGAATTTAATGTACTTTTAAAACTATTAATGAAACGGCGCATGATTACTTGATAGTGCACACAAACCAGTATTCGTGTGTTAGCTTGTATGTATTGAGTTTTGCTTAAATGTACCATAATCTTTCGTCTAACTGTAAGAAATACATAAATGGTGTATTATTAGTTATTACATATTATGACTTTTAGCAAGAATAAATTAAAAGTAGAATGGTGTAGTTGAGATAAGTATTGTGATGTGAGGTAAAAGTAAGAATTATATTAGCACGGTTTATAATTTAAATGCCATGCCGTTAATATTTATGGCAAATTTTGTTGTGAGATTTCATTGTAAATATGTCACTTAGTATATAGAGGTCATCGTACTGTATAAGAGGATTAGGGTCACTGTGGCACAGGTAAGCTTGTGACTTGAAGAAAATGAATAAAATTGAGCGTTTCCGTATGAACTCTTCATTATGAATTATTTACTAATATTTAGAATTTATAAAAAAAATGCATTTAGAAAAAGCAGGCTACCCTGAACTTAAAAGTCCACTGGTAAGCTAAAAACAAGAAACAAACAATCCAGGCCTAATTTTTGCTTCCCGTCTCAGGTCCTCCGTGATAATTTTCATGAATTCATTTTATTACAACTCATTGATTTTTTTGGAAGACCTTCACGAACGCAAAAATTAGGCATGGATTGTTTGTTTCTTGTTTTTAGCTTACCAGTGGACTTTTAAGTTCAAGGTAGTCTGCTTTTTCTAAATGCATTTTTTATTTTGGAGTTTTTCAGCGAACATTTTTTGGGAAATACACCTTCACATCATTTTATTAGTAGAACTGGTAGACATGAATTAAGAGAATTGATGTTGCTACGGGTAACACTGATGAGGTTTACGTGATAACGGCAAGGAGAAAATCCCTATATAAACGTGTGTTAAGAATTAAGCTCGAAAGGCATCACTAATAGGTCAGATATCTCAGGACCCCTTCGACCTAAGGAGGTCAAATTAAGTTTGTTTGAAACAAATTTGTATGAAGTACTACAATTTCAATTGCTGGGCATGCTGAGTACATGGGAAGTGGGTTAAATGACCACTTTGACGACGTTTTTTGATGATATAGGGCAATAGCCAGAAATCTATAATAACCTAGAATTGAAATAGAGCATCTACATCCCAATCCCTAATATTTATGTATCTTTAATTTTTTGGGTTAATTGCGCCGTTTAGCCGGAAAGTGATGTTGAGTAATTTGGAGGAAGAATCCAAATGCATACCCTACGGGAGTTAACTTTTCCGTATTTATTTACGCACACATCGTGTTGTCAAGGAGGGAAAAGTTATCTGCCCGTTCAGGGAACAAGGTTCCTTGATAATTAATAGAAAACATTATTAAAATATTAAAAATGCAATCGAACAAGTGCTCTTACGAGCTCTTGCATGTAGCCCTACGTGCCACACGGAATGACGAATCACTACCGTGGAACGAATCACCACCGTAAAGCGAACCACTACCGTGAAACGAATCACTACCGTGAAAAGAACTCCATTGTTTGCTAATATATTTAAATTTCCCGCCGATTTAAAGATTTTTAACAAAGTTTTGAAAGAGATTGGTTATGTGTATTTTAGTGTATCCGAATCAGTTGCTAACTCAAATTGACTTCGGGCGACCCTTCCAGGTCACACCGGGCTACCGGTAGGCCGGAAAACTGGTAAGTCAGCAGTATTCATGATTCCCAGGCACATACGGTAATTTTGATGCAACATGAACTGGTGTGGTCGGGTTAACCGTGGTGACCTCTTCGAGGTCACCACATGACCTGCATAGGTCAAAATCGAAAATTTATTCCTAGCATATGTCCCTGCACGGCTTGGGGCATCCGAATTCGTTGTTAACTCGAATTCGACTCGGGCTACCCTTCCGGGTCACCGCGGGGTGGTAGGGCTACCTGTGGGTTAGAAGACTGGTTTTTCAACTGTATTCATGATCCCCAGGCCCGATCGGTCATTTTGATATGTCATATTACATGGTGTGGTCGGGTTGACCGTGGGTGATCTCTTCGAGGTCACCACGTGACCCCCATAGGTCAAACTCGAAAATTCATTCCTAGCATATGACCCTGCATGGCTTGGGGCATCCGAATCTGTTGCTAACTAAAATTCGCCTCGGGCGACTCTTCCGGGTCACCCAGGGGTCGTGAAGCCACCGGTAGGCCAGAAAATTGAAATGACAACTGTATTCATGATCTCCAGGCCTGTACGGACATTTTGTTATGTCACATGACATGGTGTGGTCGAGTTGACCGTGGGTGACCTTCCGGGGGTACCTATGGGTCACAAAAGGGTCAAATCATGGATCCAACTATAAAATAACACTCAGTAAGAGATTCTGGTCAATTCGATGTACCAGATGAAATGATAAAGTCGGGTTGACCTCGGACCTTTCGGGGTCACCGGGAGGGGGTCATGGGGAGTCACCGGTGGGGTCAAATCACGTGTTGCATCACATATTTGGGATCCCGAGTTGCAGATAAAAATTTGTAAGTGCTGCATGCCTTAGTTTTTGAAAATATCATAAAAGGTCGTTTTTGACCAACTTTGACCCCCCCGGAAGGGGTCAAGGGGTCATTTGCCAGGAACGCGCATTGGATATTAATAATCGACGCAAAAATTTGAGTCTAGACCCGTTCACACCATGGTCGTACTTTTGCTTGTACTCATTTAAAAAGCTCCTGTGTTAGAGAGACAGGGCGTTTTGGACTAAGTTTAATAATATATTGTTTAAAATCCGCAATACTGCATATATAGTTAGAATTTTCATATGAATTTCATTCTCAGACAAGATTTTCTAACTATTATAAAATTACTCCAAGGTTTGGTCTGTCAGATTGATCCTGATCGCAATTCTCAACCCAGACCCACCAAATTCAGCCAGCAAAAAGTTATGCCTAATACGAAGATCCAGTTCGAAATTGGGATTTTTAGGGTCAAGGAGTCAGATACTTAATGGCCAAAAACATGTCCCCTAGCAACGAATTTTTTACACTTTTGTTGACATTTTCTGAAAATCCTAAAGGGATTTGTTGACACTTTTAATCCCTCCATGGTCCATAACTACAAAACAGGATCAGAATTATTAACTCACTTCGACTTGATATACCGCCCAAGCACAACTCTATGTGGTCCAGGTCTTGACACTGTCACACCTCGCCAAAATGTTAATTTGACCGAACGGATTGCCCGGTTTTGAAGTTTGGTGTCGGGTGATCTTGGGCGGATTTGAGTCTGACCCAAACCCAAACCTGATAGTGATAGTAGAGTATATATCTCAGGGCCGCAGGGACGGTGAATCCAAGTGAAAGCAACTTTCAGGGCGCAAGTCGAAGGGGCGCCGGATTCATGCATAAAGTTAAAAAACCCTTAAATTCAAAATTGGCTCCCAAAATAAATAAATT